>JACXGM010012690.1:0-23749 GCA_016801145.1 Umbra pygmaea
AAAGATCAGTTCATTCAAATGCGCTACATGAACTGTTGGCCGCAGCATAAAGTAGCAACCTAATCTGAACAGTGACTTTGGTTCCAATATTATAGGTTCTGCTTTTGTGGGCTCCGCGGGTCATCGGGGCGACTTGCACCAGGGGGGACTTGCCAGGGACGGCTTGGACCCCGCCAAAACTGCTTGCAGTTCTAGTTGTGATTAAAATTACAACGACTGAGGGAATAGTCTTGCCCGGTACCATACAGTTACACAACAAATGTTTTCTACTTTTGCGTTGCTGCTTCCGGCGTCCCCTTTTCTTGATGGAAAAGTACAGATTAGCCCCGCCTGCCGGTATGGAGAGATATTTACTCTCACGCATGCGCACAATGTAGGTGGGGCTTGGGCGGTCGGCCGTGTCAAGCCAGTGTGTTTGAGTGCAATTTTTTACCCAAAGACCAAGGCAAATCGGCCCGACGTAGGCAACCGTAACAATCCGTAGAGTTGCACCAACGAGTTGTTCGTTTTCTTGGTGTGTTCCGCCCTTAACACTCTGAACTTTTCACACGCAACTGACGTACAGGTGCAAGGTTTTCAGCGAATCAACGATCAGAGAATCATGCAGTGAGAACGTTTTAGGAAGATGTTACAGCTGGACTACTCTCCTGTTATTAATAAGCTGTGGTGTAGTCATCAACAGAATATTAACGGATTGAAAGGGGAGAACATTTGATTTTGGCGTGACATTTCTTGCGTGTGCGTGAAAGTGTGAGATTGATGCTGAAAGCGTGAGTGTCACGCCAGATGAGTGAGAGTTGGCAACCCTGCATAATATAATATATCCATGTTTAGAGGGTGTGTCACTTTATTTATCCAACAAATGGTGATACTATTATGTACACAACACACAAATATGATTGTTCATATTATGAACTATGTTGACATGATAATATAACAACTCCATAAAATATACCCCTCCAACAAAAAATACGTTTTAGAGAGAGGGAGAAAGAGAGAGAATGCCAACCCAATAAACCAGAACATGGGTTACTCTATGAAAAATAACCCAGAAACATAAACAACCTAGGAATTGGGTCAAAATATTAGCCCTATAACCCAGAAAACTGTTACTTGCTGCAAAAATGTTTTTAGTGTGTATACATATTAACTATTTCAATTGCTACCAAAGTGGTGCTATTACTCCTGAATTCTACCGTATTGTCATAAAATCAAATTCCAATATAAAGTTAATGTTACTTCACTCCCTTCTGGCAAATATCAGTTGCTCCTTGTCTGTTGTTAACTGTTGACTACTGTGGTTGGTAGTTTGTGTGTCCCAATCCCTTGTATGGTGAAGTCACTTCCAAGCTCTCCGTGATGAGTTCAGTCCTTCCTTCATGTGTCCATTTCAGCTCCCTCTGGAATGGGTGGCTGGAAACAGGTCAGCCTTTGATGCTTCTTCACTTTGTTGTCTACTTGACCATCCAGTTGATCTTAAGCTTGAACAGTCTCTTGTGGTTCAGGACTGGCCTGGCTGTCATTCTAGCTGGTAACAAAACACTCCTTCTTCATGGATCTCTGTGTGGCTGGATACAGACTCTACTCAGTGAAAAACAAAAGCTTGCACAGACTGGTTAATAATCTTTTTCAGATGGCACAAGAATTAAATCATGACCAAAAATGAACATAGAACCAAAAACAAAACCAAAATTTGACATTTAAATCAGAAAATAATATTTTAGCTAATCAAAAATCTCTTTGTAAAGAGTCAAAAACCTCAATCTCATTTGCAAAAATAAAAATATCTTAGTCTTCTATGAAAAAATGTCTTTATAAAAATCTAAAATCTCTTAATCATGTGTTTGGAGAGGAACTAAAATCAATTGACCCTTTGATTTTGACCCCTTGACCTCCCCCCTCTTACACATATCTATGTGTAAAACAACCCATAACATATAACATACCCTTAAAGACCCAATCTAAAAAGCTATCCAGGCAAAATAAAAACTTATATAAGGTCTAAAACCTTATTTCTAAAGGGCTGCAGACTTCCTAACTAATTACCTTCCCAAAACGTCTTTGATACATTCGCCTAACCACTGTGTGACCCTACACAATTTTCAATTGTCACCATAAGACTCCCTCAGCCCAAAGGTTGACTGTTCCCCTTTAAATGTCCACCCGTTTGTGTTCACATCATAGATATTAACATTACTCCTATCAAACAGCGATAGCACATCTGCTAAGGTCAACTAGGACAATCGTCTCCTCCAGTGGCCTGACAACGATGACCTGTAGGCACAAGTCCAATCACACCATGTCCAGAACCATTCTCCTTTCCCTCACAGACACACAGACACAGACAAGGGACATATTGACACAAGACAAGAGACATATAGACATAAAGGACATACTGCAGTAGACAATACACACAGAAAACAAACATGCAAACACAAACTGTTTGTCTAAGATATACTCCATTCCCATCAAATCATTAAGTGTTTATTCTTAAACTATTACCCCCCTTGTTTTATTTAGTTTTCTGCATTTCACAGTAAATTTCGCTTATAATCTCCTTTCGCTTAATTTCAATCTCAGATGCACGTTCATGATAAGAGATTGATCAGTTCTTTTATCCTGAAGGATGCCATTCCAATTTAATCAATCCAACACTTGTTGAAATGCAATTGACACATGTATCCCTGAATAATTTTGCCAAATTCCTTAAGTCCCCATCTCTCATTTTCATCAAACACTGTTAAAGGTTAGTCCCCTAGGGCCCTATTTTAACAATCTGAAACGCAAGTATCAACGCAAAACGCGAGTGACATTGTGGGAGTGTTCTGGGCGCTGTTGCTATTTTACCGGCGGGATAAATTACTCTTGCGCCCGACGCACATCTAAAATGGGTAGGTCTAAAGTAGCTTCATTAGTCATAGGTGTGGTTTGGGTAACGTGCAACAAACCAATCAGAGTGTCATCTCACATTCCCTTTAAGAGCACAAGCGCATGTTCCATGGCGGATTGCTATTATAACGGCGGATTGTTGATTTTTCTTTTTTACAAAATGTGGCAAGAAACGTCACATGCATTTCAACATCACGTCTCGTACATGGATCCATCTCCTTAAGTCCTCTAATATTTCCTAATTCATGTCATCAACACATCCATGATTTATGGACATGTTGTGTGAAACAAAACAAGCCACAAAGAATGCTGCGACTAGAGTAGTGTAAAGTGCCTCCTGTCCTATCCAAACTCCAGACGCGCATTTTCAGTGTGCGTAATGTTCGTTCAAATAGGCTACACTGCGTGTTTGTGTATGGTTTCGATTAAACAGCATTTCACGCACTGTTACTGGCATCAAATGGTGTCATCCTCAGCCATGTCTTTAACAGATAGCGTTGTCCCCTTCACAGCCACCCATCCAAGGGGGGATTCCCATCAAAGATGGCAGAATTTGCCATAAATGAGTCGTGGCTTGAGCCAGGGTAATTCGCGAAGACATGGGTAATTTTACTATAAGCATTGCAAATGACTTGTATGTTGATTTAATGGGTTCCCTTGCAGTTTATGTATATCAGTGCAAATAATTTATTCTGAATAATTTGGGTAAATGTGTACACTAGATGTATGCCTATTTTTTCCACTCTTCGGACACAAACAATGATTTCCCTCGTGTGGTAATGTTTTCCTTCTAATTATGTATTGCAATAATGGGAACTGCTTCATTTGTGTAGATGAGAGGAGCAATAAAGTGTATGCACGTTGTGCACACGCTACATTATGGCCAACCATGCACCTTTAAAACACGCCACTGACTTTTATCCAAATTTTTCCTGGTCAGTGGCGGAATTGTTTTCGGGAACTGCAAGATAGCACCAGGGAACTTTTGCGCCGGAACACGCCTCTTCTTTTCGCTGAACCGCCCAACAAAAGCAAGTTCATTCCCTAATTTACCGACGCACGTCTGTGGAGGGAAAAGTCCCATATGCGTTTGGTGCAAGATAGGAATAATACATGCGTTGGTGTAAAAAGTCAACTGCGCTGGGTGTAAGATAGGGCCCCTAGCATATGGCATGTGTATTTCCAAATTGTATTTAAAACTAATCACACAATTATCTTTGAGTGTTGCTGTCTGCACCAAATGAAAAATTCCACATTTTGGACTTCCCTATTTTTGGACCACAAATGCCTTTTTCACTAAGGCTTTTAATATTCCATCGGTTGTATTCTTTTTCTATTTTACCCATCCATCCAGTTTGGTTTCGATCCCCTAGGTCATCAGTGCTAATAAAGAGGTTGAAATTTATTTCTATGGTATTTAAATTATATGGAATTATCCCAGCTGCTAGTGCTGCGGGGTGATGAGGCTGTTAAGGTCAGTAGGGGGTGTTGGGGCATTGGCTGAAGTCCAGGTCCGCGAACGCAAGGGGCTCATCCAAGTTGTAGGTCAAGTCTGCCATGTTGATGGTGGGGAATCCGTCTGAGTCAGGGGCAAGTGGACCCGCTTCTCTTTGAGGTTCATTAGTGGGGGTGTCCCTTGGGATTTCAGATTCTGTTTAGGCACTGGCGGGGAGATCCTTTTCTCCTCCTCCTGCCACACTCCTTTCAGGGCTGATATCATTAGCCACATCCCGACGCTGATCAGCAGCAGGCTGATCATGATTCCCATTGTCATGAACGCCCACTCCTCTGGTCGACATCCCCTCCCCAGGCAACATCGGTTCCTTGGCTGTTGCAGGGGGTGTTGGCTCTTCCCTCTCCTGCTCCTCATTGCTGACTGCAACGTCAGGACCCTCTTCATTCTCATGCTGTTGATGTGGACCTGGCACCGCCCTTTTTGGGACCTTGGTGCAGTGGTAAGATGATACCAGGTGTTGCTGCCCTCTACTTATACTGATGTGGGTGATGCCTGGACCACCTTGTAGGGACCCTCTTGTCTTGGCTCATTCCACTACCTTCTGAAGACTCTGATGTAGACCTGGTCTCCTGGCACCACTGCTTTGGGCTCCTCGTCCACTGGTTCTGGACTCCGCCTGTTTTCCTGTTTGTAAATAAGCTCATGTACTGCAGTTAAATGTCTGATATACACTCTGAATTCCAACTCTAATTGTTCCAAGGGAGGTCCTTCATGAGGACCTCGAAGCACAGGCACAGGCATGGGTCGACCCGTAAGCATTTCATGCAGTGTTAGGTGTGTATTTCTGTTAGCTACCATGCCACAGCTCATTAGTGCTAATGGCAAAGCATCTACCCAATTTAGCCCTGCACTGGCAGAAATCTTAGTGATTTTAGCTTTCAATGTGCCATTCGCCCCTTCCACTATACCCTGCAACTGGGGGTGATAAACACATCCCAGTCTCTGTTTGATTATGAGGTGCTCAATCACCTGCTTCAGCATCCTTTGGATAAAAGCTGCCCCATTGTCAGAACTAATTTCTGAGGGTATGCAAAATCTAGGCATCACTTCTCGGGTTAGGAACTTGATCATTGTTCCCCCTCCCTGATCTTTTGAGGGAGTTGCTTCTATCCAGCTGCTGAACCTATCAATCACAACCAGCATGTACTGTTTCCCTTGAATGGGTCTTGTCATATCCACATAGTCAATGACTAAGTGTGGAAACTGACCTTCTGGTGTTGGAATGTGGGCTAATGGCGTGACTACACCTTTCCTGATATTGTTATTTGCACACACTTCACACTCTGCAAGAACCACATCCACCATGGCCTGCATGTAGGGTGACCAAAAACCCTGCTCTCCGATCTTCCTAGTAACCTCCCCCCTCGCGCAATGGTCAAAACCATGCACATTAGTAATTAGAATCCTAAGAAGAGCAGTAGGAGCCACCGTGAGGACCGTATGAGACCTCCACAAGCCTGTGGAGTCTTTTGTGGCCCCTCTTTTTGCCCACATGTTTTGTTCATAAATGTTGGCCCTTATCTGCATCCTGTGTATATCCTGTAGACCTGAGGCTGCTTCAACCAGTTATATGGGTGCTAAAATAGCTATATGACTCTTTGAAGCAAGCTCAGCTGCCTCATCTGCTGCAGCATTGCCCTTGGTGATGTAATCATTTCCCTTCCTGTGTGCTTGGCACTTGATGATAGCTACTTGCTGTGGGAGCAACAAGGACACCATGAGATCCTGGATCTGACTATGATGTAATATAGGGGACCCTTCTGTTTTCCTAAAACCTCTTTGTTTCCACACTGAACCGAACAGATGACATACACCATGAGTCAGTAAAAATGTTTACAACCTACCTTGTGGTCCCCCTCCTTGCAGGCAGCGGTTAGTGCTTTTAATTCTGCTAACTGTGCAGAGCAGGGCTATGGACATCCATGACTGACAACAGTTTCAAACTGATCTTCTGGTGTACGTCGTACTACTGCAAACCCTGCATGATTACCATCAGTGTCACGATAACAAGATCAATCAACAGATAAATCTTCCTCTGCCCCCAGGATGGGGGTTGAGAGTAGGTCAGGTCAAAGTCTAGAGAATGTTAAAGAGCTGGCTACACACACATGTGGGTCTCCCTCATAACCCAAAGGGACTCTGTCTGCTGGATTGGCTGTGACACACCGTTTAATGGTAACATCAGGATAGGTCAATAAAGCCAAGTAATCCAATAACCTAGCATTCGTCAAAACAAACTTTCCCTGCTCAATCAGCTCTGCTACTTTGTGATGGGTGTGAATGATCACTGGGTATCCCATGGTAACGGAGGATGCCTTGTCGTAGGCATATCGACTGCTGCCAGGCCCTGATAACATGGTGGGTAGCCCTGGGCTTGTGGTATCTGTGCTTTAATGTATCTCCCCCATAGGTTATTTACTTCTTTACTTTTTTCCTCAATGTTCCCTACCCAATACACATTTGCCAATTGTGTATGCTGCACAACCATTTGTTTTTTAATCCCAAGTTCATTAATAATTATCCCGTCAGGTGTGCACAAAATCTGGAGTCCTAATTGACACAATGCAGCTCTTCCTAACAGGTTCACAGGAGTGTTCTCAGATACCAATATGGGAATTTTGGTAGAACGTCCACTTGTGGTCAGACTTACTGGAGCTGTCAATGGTATTAGCTGCGTTTTTCCCGAGAATCCTATAGTCTTTGCAAATTTGCTTGACATGGGGAGGTGTGAGGCATAAAATGGACTAACGCAGGTGTAAGCTGCCCCAATGTCTGCCATCATAGTAGTATCAATACCGTTCACCTGAATCCATAGCATTGGTTCTTTATCAGCTTGCGAGATAATTGCTGCAAACTGACCCTCCCCTATAGGATTCTCTGGGCACCCTCAATATTGTTGATAAGGCCCCGCAAACGGGTTTACAGGACCCTGTGGAGGCTGGTGATTTCCCTGCTAATTGTTTTTTCAGAGGGGTTGACGAGCCTGTTGCCATCTCCCCTGGGCCTGATTAGTACCCCGACAATTCTGATTATTTCTCCCAGAATTTGAATTGGGGCCCCATGGGTTAATAGGACAGTTATCTCTAACATGACCTGTCTGTTTGCAACCCCAACAGATTTTCCATTGTTTCATCTGAATTATATTTTTGTAGTATCCCCCACCCTGATTTTGCTTTGAGTTCTGTGTGTACACTTGCACTATGGGTGCTGTGGGCCTTTGTGAGACGACCCGCAGCTGTTGCAGCGGTAACTGACCATCCCCAAGGGACAGGTGCCATAGTGTTATCTGGTGTAAGCTCAGCTGCTACTGGGGCCTGTGTCTTTTTCTTTTTTGTTAGGTTCTCCAGTTGTAGTTGAGTAAGTTTCCGCAGTTTGTCCTTACCCTGTTCAGGCAGTCTCTTTTCACCCTGCCTGTGTCTCTGAACTCTTTGTGTGACTTAGAGGTTGTCAGCCCTGCTATGTCTTCCAGTTTGGCTTTTACCGGTGTGGGTAATGCATCTACTAGTGCTTTTCTGAACATGTGAGATACCAGTGTGTCAACTTCTGGGTCTCGTTCAGTTTCCATTCTCCACTTTTCCACTTGTTTCTGTACATATTCTGCAGGGTTATCAGTCTCTCCCAGTATTGCCCCTTTTAGGAGATCTGTGTCCACCATGGCTGGGAATTCTTTCCTTAAAGCCTTCCATAGTTGTTGTCTGTATGGGTCAGAAGATCGAGCATCCCCAGTGCTGTTTCCAATCAACCAAGACATGCCACCAAGGTGGGAAATTAACACCCGCCACCCGCCAATGGCGGGTACATTTTCACATTGGCGGGTAACATTTCCCTATCTACCAGCCACTCTGGCGGGTGAAATGTACAACAGAAGATACCTTTTTTTTTTTATTCGGCTAATTTAAACATTACTTGTTTCGAATTGGAGATAAATGCGTTCGAGAAAATTGCGGAAGCTTACTCATTAACAAAGAAAGATGCACTTCTGTCGAGGTGCATATTTGATTGGTTTTCGCGGAGCTAGTCTGTGAGAACTCCAGCCTTTAGCTGCAGTACCATAAACATAGTGCGCTACAGAAGAAAAACAAATCAATTTAGTTTCCAGTATTAAGCCCGAGTAAACTAGATTAAGTCAACATAGAAAATGTCAAAGACAAAACGTGTATAATTACAGATATGGGGAAGTTGATGTGATTGTGATTCGATTTTATGTTATCGAAAAAAGTAAATCACACACATACAGCACGGAATTCTAAACGCTCATTGGATGATTCAGCTGTCACTCAAATCACTTGTTTAGTCTGCGATAATGATTGGATTCTGATTAACGCGCTCTCGTTTTCCCAGAGACATTTACATGCGCAATGTCCAACTGTAACTTAGTTTATTAACAGCGGATTCTAATTCAAGTATCTTAAATCTCCATATTATTGTTTCTTATTATATTTAATGTTGTAAGATGTTTCGTTTCATTATTGAAGAAGCACTTGCAAATTTGATGGGTGATTATTGGGGGTCAGATGGCTCAGTGGTTAGGGAGTCGGACTAGTAGTCAGAAGGTTGCTGGTTAGATTCCCTGCTGTGCCAAATGTTGTTGTCTTTGGGCAAGGCAGTTCACCCTAAATTGCTCCAGGAAGAATGCCCCTGTGCTTAATGTACTGTAAATCACTCTGGATAAGACTTCACTCTGGATAAGACTGTCTGCTAAATGACTAAAATGTAAATCATTTAACGAATGCTTCAATGTTTTTTATTAGTAATCCCAGATGTTTTCCAAACAGATTATTAGAAAATGAATTTACAAATGTGTAAATATTGTGGTGTTCGTCAGCTGTTACAACAGTAAAGTTTTACACCTCTCAAAGTTGATACTGCCTATTGTTGCATGCGTGATTTAAAAGTAGCTGACTAAAATATGGTAGTGGTAGTAGGACATACAATTAGCAAACAGATTAGCACAATTTGTCATTTATCTAAAAATTATTAATCTCAGACTTGTCTTCACTAAATGTCCCTTTAGTAATTGACCTATATTAATTTCACATGTATAAATAGTGAATTTAATGTGTTGAAGAAATATAGAATATGCTAGTGTGTTTTCTTTTATGTATTTGAATTTGGGAAAAAGTTGCTGGTAAAAAATCTAAGTGGCTGGTAAAATTTTGGCAAAATCACAAAAAAGTTGATTTCCCACCCTGCATGCCACCATTTTTCAGCACTGCCTCTGTTTTGGTCACACCAACCACTCTAACCAACAGGGCCTTCATATCACGCGCAGTGAGGATTTTCCCTGTCATCTGCTCCTCTAAAGTTCTCACCCACTTACCCGCACCTTGATATAAATTGGGCAATTTGTTAACCAGCGTTTCAAGGTCCTGAATGGGCCAGGGTAATTAAGGTTCCTTAATGTAGCTAGCATTACACAGGATTCTGTGTATTTATTATGTATTTAAGCAATACAGATTACAAATGTAAATGTTCTTATTAAAATATTATAAGTTAGTAAATATGTCACACTATTCTAATATAGTTTAGTGGCATATTTTCGAAATGTTTGTCGAAATGAAACAATATATACTGATATTGTTGTCCTTTGACCAGGATAGGTGCCATAAATCGTTTTGGTTTTTATAATGTGTCTCTGTTTCTCAATTTTCCCCCTATCCCTCTATCATAAGCAGCTTGCATTGCTCTAACCCCTCCTTCCTCTAACTCCAACCCGTCTGACAATGTCCGTTCTATTTGCTGAGACCCCTCTGAAATCTTCCTTGCTATCTGGTCTAGTCGATCTGTGATTTCCTGCAATGGTAATGAATGCCCTTCCTGTGGGGATCCTTCCTCTGGTTGGGCCTCTAATGTCTCCCCCCTTCTAAATTGGTCCTGGTCTCTCCCATTGGTCCTCTCCTCTGCTTCATGCCTTGTCAGTAACTCCCTCATCTCTCCAGTACTTCTTCACAAGCCTTGATCTTTTCTTCTCTCTCCTTTCTCTTAACCTCTCCCTGTAAATAAGAATTAAGTCTCCTTTCCCTCATCTCTCTATCCAGTACCTCTGCTTCCCTGTACCTCAGCTCCCCCTCCTTCTCCTGTTTAATCAAATCAAGGCACTGCTTGTAGCAATCCACACGAATCTCCGCTAGATGTCCTACTTCCCCATCGCTGTTGGACATGGGGGTCAAACATACTATCTATCTGTGAACTATTTTTAACATTACCTGTAAATGTCGGATGCATTCAATAGAAGCTATGGAAACATGTTATTATGCTTAAAATGATAAATTTTACTGGATTGAGGAAGTGTCTAAGAACTTTTGATGCCACTGAGATTACTGACAGCTAACAAAAGAGAGGATAAAATACTTTTTCAGTTTATTCAGCTGGTCCTGTAAATATCAAATTGACTCCTAGTACAAATATATAGCTTGAAACTGTAATGCATTGTTATTTTAATAGTTTACTTCAGCAAGTTTAGTACAGTTGTGCATTATCGAACATATTTCATCCTCTACATTGGAAATATGTAGAGTATCTCAATACGGAGTTAGTCGTCAGTTGATCACACAGTGACCACATTAATTACAATGAAACTTCCACAAGCCGCCACTCCGTCATCCACTCACTGCTGCTTGACCTCAAGTTCAGGAGCGCAGAGAAGGTAAATAGTGAGGAGGGGGGGGTCTGCCCGCTGCTCCCAGAATCGGAGCCTTTCACCTCCCATCAAATGGATATAAGTTACAAGTTATCCATTGCCGCTTGAAATCTAATTCTTCGTGATATTACTGCAATGATGTTTACATATTTATCATAGCTTATATTCTTAACAGTTAAAACTGATAAGCACTTCACAGCATGGGCTAAACCCTCCACCAAAAACGGGACTTTAACATACTGCAGCGTGAATGGAAAGTACAAGGCTAGATTAATAACTTTTAGTAAGTTATTTTATGTTGAGTCAGGGTCCTTGCTAATTTTAGTAAGCCACATTGCTGTCACAGCAAAAATGCTGGAGACAGGTGCAGAGGAAAAGGGTCTCTTTAATTGAATGTAGCAATAAAACAAAAACAGAGTAAGGGCAGGGTTGAGCATAGACAAAGGTTTCACACGTAACACTAAAAATATTCGACAAGGAGCAAACTATATAAGCCTTTTATAAGGCTACTCAGAACACCTAATAATCACTGCACCTGCTGACAGACCCAGCTGTCCTAATCAGGAGGCTGATAAACATCTATAATATCCCAAAAGGTGCAGTACCCAACTACCCTCTAAACACCAGAATAATAAAGGAATGCCTAACATCCTATGTAAAACTTCCCAGCCCCATACCAACAACACCAATCAATATTTTGGAGAACCAGAATGCTACATTCCCCTCATAACCCTTACAGTACCCCCCTTCTGAGAAGCGCCTCCAGGCACCGAGACCGGACGCGACCGCGGCTGTCCACGGGCACCCGGACCCAGCTGCAGGGAATGGCTGGAATGAAAGTCCCAGCAGAGAGAGGGATCCAGGACATCCGAGGCTGGGATCCAGCAGTTCTCCTCCGGCCCATACCCCTCTCACTCCACCAGATACTGCAGGAGCCCCCCCCCATCATCTGGAATCCACCATCCTCCGCACCGCGTACGCCTCCTCTCCGTCCACGACCAGCGGAGGTGGTGGCACCCCCCCAAGTCCCCTTCATCTAGCGGACCCCGCACCGCCGGCCTAAGAAGGGAGACATGAAAGGAAAGAGTAATCTTCATGTGAGAAGGCAAACGGAGGTCAAAGGTAACATCAGTGATCCTACGAGTCGTGAAACGCCGAACCGCCCTCTGTAGACCCGTGTACGCCGCAGTCCAGAGTCTCCGCTCTATGGAACCCGTCTGACACCGCAGGGATCTGAGCAGTGTTCGGGCGCCACGGCGCTAGAGCCAGCTGGTAGCCTAGAACACATTGGAAAGGGGTCTATTCAGTGGAGGTATGTCGAAGCAAATTCTGAGCATACTCTGCCCACGGGAGTATGTCCGCCCAATCCCCCTGGCTGCAATATGATCTCAAGAACCGGCCAACCTCCTGGTTCACCCTCTCCACCTGCCAATTGGATTGAGGCCGGTAACCCAAGGTCAAGCTCACAGACACTCCAAGGCGCTCCATGAATGACTTCCACACCCTCGACGTGAATTGAGACCCCCTGTCTGTGACGATGTCCTCTGGGATTCCGTAATTCCTGAACACATGAGTAAACAAAGCCTCCGCCGTCTCCATAGCAGTTGGTAACCCAGGCAGTGGAATAAGTTTACGAGCCTTTGAGAATCGATCAACAACCACTAGAATCACAGTATTCCCTTGCGATGAAGGAAAATGTCGGTAATAAAATAAGCACTCAAATGTGACCACGGTCTCTGTGGTATGGAGAGTGGGTGGAGCTTACTGAAGGGTAGTTGCAGAGGAGTAGTACTTCGCGCACAGGTGGCACAGGAGAGAACATATACCTCCTAACGTCCTGCGCCATAGTAGGCCACCAGTATTTCACCTTGAGGAGGTCGAGGGTCCGGCGTATTCTCGGGTGACCCGAAGCCAGGGACATATGGACCCACACCAGCAGACGGTGTCGTGCATCAGTGTGGACAAAGAAAAGATGCTGGGGACAGTTAGGTGGCGCCGGTTCCCGTGCCAGGGCTCTCTGTATATCACTGTCCACCTCCCATCGGATGGGCGCAACGATAAGCTCAGAGGGAATGACTGTCGATTCCACAACCCCTTCACTCTCCGTGTCATGTATGCGGGAGAGCGCATCCGCCTTGCCATTCTTCGTACCCAGGTGATAAGACATAAGGTTTAGACGCTTAGCCGCTTTCAGGTACTGAAGATTGTGGTGTTCCGTCCAGACCAGGAAAGGGTGCTTGGCTCCCAAGCACTGCGCCCAAGCCCACTTCCGAAGCATCCACTTCCACCACAAAAGGGAGATCAGGATCGGGGTGTCGAATGGTATGTGCAGTGGTAAATCTCTCCTTTAAAACTCGCCAGGTCTTTTCCGCTTCCTCAGACCACTTTAGATGCTACATTCCCCCTTTTAGCAGGGAGGTCAGAGGTGCCGCGATAGAACTGAAGGATCTGATATAGCGCCGGTAGAAATTGGCGAAACCTAAAAAACCTTGTAGTTGTTTCACGGTAGTGGGTACCGGCCAGGATCTCACTGCCTCGACCTTGTCCACCTTTATCTCCACTTCACCTGTAGCCCAAAAAAGAGACAGAGGGAACATGGAACACACATTTCTCAGCCTTATCGTATAACTGGTTACTCCTTAACCTGCGCAGCACCTCACGAACATGCTTGACATGCACATGGTATTTCTGTGAATAAATAATATTTTTGTCTATGTAAACTATGATGTAACGCCCCAGTAGATCTCTAAAACATCATTCAGAAACGCCTGAAAGACAGATGGTGGGTTGGTCAATCTGATAGGCATTACCAGGAGTAAATTTACCAGGAGTAAATCCAGTTTTGTGAATTTCCGAGCGCTGTGCATCTGTTCTACTGCTGTGTGGATGATGGGTAATGGGTACTTATACTTCACTATTATTTCATTGAGGGCACGATAGTCGATGCAGGGTTGTAGTCCTCTGTCCTGCTTCTTGATGAAAAAAAAACTTGAAGACACCGAGGATGTAGAAGGACGGATGTGACCATGCGCTAAATCCTGGACGTATGTCTTCATAGCTGCCATCTCTGTGTAGGAGAGGGGATAAATGTGACTCCTAGGTAGGGAAGCATCCTGATGTAAGCGAATAGCACAGTCACCAGACCTGTGTGGTGGCAAACAGCTGGATTTCGCTTTTGAAAACACCTCTATAATGTCCTGTTATTCCGATGGCAGCCTTGACATCCACGTTACATTGTGGGCTCTATAGATGTGGAATTAATCCGCCCCGGAAAACAACCCCTTTTCCACTTCTCAGCCCATCCCATGACCTCTCTATTTCTCCAGGAAATAAGCGGATCATGCTCAAAGAGCTAGGGCATACCCAACATTATGGGATGTGACGGTGAGGAAATAACAAAAAGAGGTACCTGAGTGAGGTGGTGATCCTTCATGAACAATTGTATGGGCTTGGTACGGTGCGTAATCTCTCCCTCTCCTATAGGCCGTCCATCTGAAGCCCTGACCGGAATGACCGCCTCTAGTCTTTCCAATGGTATGCAGAGAGATGCGACTAGTTGTTTATCCATGAAGTTACCTGCGGCTCCGGAATTGATCAGCACTGGCATGGGTCTAGACTCCGGATACTCAGGTAGCGTAACATTCACAGTCAACACCATATGGGTATTTAAGCAATCAAAAGAAAACAGTCTTACCCCAAAGTCGGTGGACGGATCTCTCCCCTGTCGGTTAGATGCACTCCTTTGTTTCTTGCAACTGGCCACCACATGGCCCTCCTCTCCACAGTATAGACATAATCTGAACTCAAATCGCCTTCGTCTCTCCTCCACCGACAACCAAATTGTCCCCAGATCCATGGGCTCCTACTCAGGATGCTCTCCCTGACGTGCTCCTGACATTGCACAGGTCTTCTCCTGGCTCGCAACAAGCCATCCTGTTTCGTTGCCATGCCTATGAGCTGGACCAGGGTGGCGTTATCATCACGGCAAGCGAGCTCCACCTCTACCTCCTCCCGTAAGCCCTCTCTGAACAATGAGATCAACGCCTCCTCATTCCACCGGCTGGCTGAGGCCAAGGTACAGAATTTGAGCGCATACTCTGAGGCCGTGCATCTCCTCTGCCGCACATGGAGTAATCGATCCCCACATTCCCGATTCCACACCGGGTGATCAAATACTGCTTGAAAGAGTGCCATAAACTCCGTATAGTCCTCCAGTTCTGAACCCTCTTCTTCCCAAAGGGCCATAGCCCACTCCAAAGCCTTGCCCGCTACCAGCGAGATAACGGTAGCAACCTTGGCCCGATCCGTAGGTCGCACTTCCGCACGATGGGCGAAATAAAGGTGACATTGCAGCATAAAACCCTGACACTTTTCTGGGTTCCCCTCATATCTTTCTGGAAGAGATACCTCTGTTTCTGGAGTAGAGGGGTCTCAAGATGGTAATGGCACAACCGCAGGATTTGGAGATGGAGAAGGAGAAGACACATTACACTCCATGCTCCGGAGACAACAGAGAACTTCCTCCATCACGATCTCGAGATTAACCAACTGGTTATGGTGCTGCTGGAGCAATCTATCTCTCTCCTCCAACCCAACTGGCAAACCTTGATCCTTTGCTGCCTCCATTACGTATAGAATATTCTGACACAGCAAAAAGGCTGGAGACAGGCACAGAGGAAAATGGTCTCTTTAATTGAATGCAGCAATAAAACAAAAACAGAGTATGGGCAGGGTTGAGCATAGACTTCATTGTTGAGCATAAAGGTTTCACACGTAACACAAACAATATTCGACAAGGAGCAAACAAAATACCAAGCCTTTTATAGGGCTACTTAGAACACCCACTAATCACTGCACCTGCTGACAAACACTAATCACTGCACCTGCTGACAAACCCAGGTGTCCTAATCAGGAGGCTGATAAACATCTATAATATCCCAAAAGGTGCAGTACCCAACTACCCCCTAAACACCAGAATAATAAAGGAATGCCTAACCTCCTATGTAAATCTTACCAGCCATAATACAGTTTATTATAGAAAGGGTGAGTAATAACAAACCAAGAATATAGGCAAAGGTACAGAGGAAAGTCCAACAAACACAATACTGGGTAAACAATGCACAGGTCTGGCCAGAATAACGATCCAAGAAGATAATGCTCAGTATGAAGAAAAATGAATACTTACAATACATGGCGAAGAGGCAATGGTGTGTGTGTGTCTTATATACTGACTGGGTGAGAGCAGGTGAATGGAATTTGGGTGATTGAGTCTGAGTTATGTGAATTGTAGTTTTGTGCAGTCTAGGAAGGGGAAGATGTAGTTCTCAGGGAAAGGGGACAAAATTAAAATAGGCTAAAAAGAAACCTATACACCACGAAACAAACTTTACATTACAAAACATTATATTAAAAACCTAACAGAAATTGAACAGACTACTCCAGCCAAACTGGTCCACCGAAGAGGTGAAGGCATTTTGCGGTTAGTCTGTGCCTCTCCTCGCTGGCATGTGACTCCAGCCTCGTAGCTACCTGAAGCTGTGCGTGCACCGCTTGCAATCCAACAGCGGAAATCGCTGTGATCTAGCCATGTCTCTCTAAAAGAACACTTTCCTACTTTTCACAGGTAGGTCCAGCCGAACCTCAACAAATTCTGAGGGGACACAATATTTTGACAGCAGGCACAGCATTTGTCACAAGATTTTGTAGTTTTCACCACACACAACATCAATACCAATATCTCCCAGAAAGAGCTACAACACACTGAATCACTGTTCTGAGGGCAGTGTTCTGCTGGTTTAGTCACTGTTATGCCTTATTAAGTGTTCGGGTGCAACACAAAATATACCTTTCTTCCTAATGTACGCCGACTCTCAATATTAATAATGTCGCTTTGTAGGCTACGACTCAATACTATCTCTTTCTGCTGCCAGCGTTCCTGGAAATCAACTTGGGGCAATAAGATGATACAGACTCAACTATGAACAAATGTCATCAACCACAGTGATAACATCACAACGTCAAAAACAATGTATTATTAAGTGTTCTTGCCTTTGGCAAAGAACACATACTATTATCCGACATATATTTTATTATTATTAAGTGTTCTTGCCTTTGGCAAGGAACACATACTATTATCCGACATATATATTAAGTGTTCTTGCCTTTGTCAAGGAACACATACTATTATCCGACATATATATTATTATTAAGTGTTCTTGCCTTTGTCAAGGAACACATAATATTATCCGACATATATATTATTATTATTTTTATTATAGCCATAATTTGCCCCCCTACTCCTCCCAGAGCTTCAAAAATCAATAAATAGAGTAATGTACCAAAACGTGCGGCTCGATCCCGATCGAGTTGCTATTGTTTTGTGGAAGGTTTCGTAAAACGATTCGCGAAATATTACCGTTTTCGTAGCGAAAAAATCCCATAGAAATGAATGGGCCGAATTTTCCTGGCGCTACTGAGTTTTTATGCTAAAATTACAAGTAAGGTACCGAAACGTGCGGCTTGTTCCCCTTAACATTCCTGTCATTTCGTGAAAGGTTTCGAAAAATGGTTTTCAAAATAATAGCGTTTAAAAAAGTCCCATAGGAATGAATGGAGAAATTCTTCAGAGTGACACTGCTCCCAGAGTTTTTATGCTACACACAAAAGCTAGTGCCAAAACGTGCGGCTCGTTCCCCTCCACATTCGTACCGTTTTGTGGAAGGTTTCATAAAACGGTTGTTCGGATATTACCGTTTTTGTAGCGAAAAAATCGTCCCATAGGATAAGCCATAAGCATAATAGTTTTTACACTATGACCATTTGTTTGGAACGCACATTCTCCATAGACATTCATTGTATCTCCACTCAAATCACTTTAGAAATAAAGCCACATTCTAACTTGTCACTGTGTCTACAGTTTTAGGGTTTCATAGACATATTATATATCAATGTATGCCTGGTTCTTAGGATTCCAACGATATAAGTTTCTAAGCTGTGGGATGTATAGTTTTTAAACTAGAGCCGTGTGAAGACAGCTATACCTTCACTACTCATCTTAAAATGATCAGTTTCTTCTTAACTGCTCTCTGTCACTAGTTAGTGCAGGTCCACAGAATGGAAATTTCTGGTGTTAGAGTGAGCTGCTACCAACTGCCAAATCATGTCACTTTCTAAACTGCCACCATTCCTACAGTTTTCACTCCACATACATAAATGTTATATTGAAACATTCATCTATTTCTGCTGTCACTAACAATGTCAAAATCTAAGCCATAAACATAATAGTTTTTACACTATGACCATTTGTTTGGAACTCACATTCTCCATAGACATTCACTGTATCTCCACTATAACTATTTTAAAAAAGAACCCTCTTTCTAACCTGTCACTGTGTCTACAGTTTTAGGGTTTCATAGACATATTATATATCAAAATGTCGGCCTGGTTCTTCCGATTGCAACGATATAAGTTTCTAAGCTGTGGGATGTATAGTTTTGAAACTAGAGCCGTGTAAAGACAGCTACACCTTCACTACTCATCTTAACCTGTTAAGGCTCGCCCCCTAATTGTCAAATTCCCCCTAAAAAAACATACATAAATTTAAACTCTTGTTACACTGGACCTGAGGCAAGTACAAACATATGGTTGATATTTTTTTAAAGAAAAGAGTTTGAAATTTTTGGATATGTAAAATTAATTTCAAACAAATATACACAGTGAATATGTCACAGGATGAAATAAAGAAAATGTATAATTATTTTCAGTTTTTATTTTTCTACATCCTCTTTGAAAGAACCCTACAAAGCCACATATTAAGATAGGGTGCTGGAAGCAATTCAAATCATGTTGCTAATGGGCTGACCACATATATCTAACATTTTAGAGTGACTCAGTGAACAGCCAATGAGCTGTAGCTTTGTTTGTAAAACAATATTTTTTGAAAAAATACACCGTGATGACGTTTACATCCGGGTCCTGAGACAAACAACACATTTCTTTCCTAAATTATCTCTGTCAGTCTTTAGTTAAAATTGTTAATCTTGTACATTTTTAAGATCTCTGTTTCATAAGGATGACGTATATGCCGAAATTGCAAAGCTTTTGGACACTTTTCACATCCGTCTTTTGTTCAGAAATGCTGGAAAAATACACTCGGTTTTTCATTTATTTATGAGTAGATTTAAACGTCCGGGAAGAAAATTAAATTTTTACATTCAAGATGGATTTTACCTGGGAAAATTATGCTTTAAGTGCTTACTGGGACCCTTTGATGACCAAAAAGAAGGTTTTTATGACCGTAAGTAAAATATTTTGTACTAAAAGTTAACATAAGTACAGTGTGCTAATCTGTATTCTCTAAGTAAAATGTAATTGTTTTCAAGACGCGTACCTGACATTAAGTAGTCTAACGTTGTGAATTTTAAAGCTACACTAAAACCAAGATATTTGCTAGAATCCCAAGATTCTAAGCTTTAAGAACATATAAGTCTTATATATATATCCTAAGAAATGATTGCAGTAGTTGTGTTTCTAGTTGGCATTTCAATTTTTTTTAGAAGAAACAAAACACGTTACTGTTTGCCATATGTGTAGTTTGAATTAGCCGCCATAACGTTGTGAATTTTTCACCTACACTAAAACCGAGATTTCTAGTAGAACCCCAACATTCTAAGCTTTAAGGAGATATAAGTGTAAGGAGCTCTCCTCTGTAGGTATCAAACTCACCAAAGGTAGAATGAACAATAATGTTTATTAGCAAGAGGTAAGACAATTACGCAGAACCTGGATAATGCTGTCAGGTAGGCAGGCTTGTAAAAACCCCAAGGCATAAACTGGTCATACTACGGTACAGAGGATTATCCAAAACATATAACGAACATTCATTGCAAGGTCAGGCCAGAATATCAATCCAAAAAACAGGCAAAGGTTCAAGGGATGATCCGAGTCAAAGTACATGAAATATAAAGCTATGGTCAGGCCAGAAACAACAAGACAAGAAAATGAATGCTCAGTAATTGAAAATGTATACTCACAATACCTCGCAAAGAGGCAAGGAGAGGTGTGTGACTTAAATACTGGATGGAGTGAGCAGGTGTGGTGAATCAGGATAATTGAGTCCGGGTATGGGAACTGTAGTTCTTAGGAGCCATGAATAGGGAAGCTGTAGTCCATTGGGAGACGAACTGGGGAATGGGAATTGTAGTTCTGTGGCACATAAACAAAGGAAGTGGCAGTGTCCAGAGAAGGGGAACTGGGAAACGTTACAATAAGACTTGTATATATACCCTTAAAAATTAGGGTGCTAGCCGTGTTTTCCTTTTGCCATTCGATTTACATTTAAGTACAAAAACGGCTAGTTCAGTAAACAAGCTAACAGCTTTTGGTACTGGCTGTTTACATCACATTATGACTAACAATTATCTCGTTTTCATAGCTATTTTAAAACCGAGATATTTGCTAGAACCCCAACATTCTATGCTTTAAGGACATATGAGACATGTATTTATAACTTAAATATTGCATTCGTGAGCTTTGATTTTATTCCTTAATGTATTTACTATGAAGTGATAACGAAAACTTTTTTTTTTAAGACGCGTAGCTGACATTAAGTAGTCGTAACGTTGTGAATTTTATAGCTACACTAAAACCGAGATATTTGCTAGAATCCCAAGATTCTAAGCTTTAAAGGGATACTTCACCCTACAGCGATCTGGAGGTGCTAGTAGCTTCTCCCAGACATTTGTAGAACAGTGAGATATGTTTAATATATGCCTGGCTAGTGTAAGAGCAAGATTTGAAATTTCGCGGGGAATTTTCACTCGCTGACGTCATCCCGTGGTATGAATTGACTGTGGATATAGGAAAATGAATGTAGGCGTGTATTCAGTCGTGAAAATAAGCATCCCTGTTATACTGATCTGGCTTTCAAACCTACTCTCTTAAAGCCTCGGTTGTCCTTGATTTTTTAAGGTATAGCTTGTCTTTCTGTGACGTTACATCAGCCGTTTTAATGCTAAATAGACGAGGTGGTATGATTTTTTCAGTATGTAGAGAACTACAACGCTGGCTTCCATGTTCCAAGCCACGCCCACCCGGCATGTTCTCTAAATTCTGTGAAACATTTCGTAAACAAAGTCGCTGGTAACACAATTGCTAATAACCTAGGATTTCCAGATGAGGAATTTTACAACTTGCTTTTACATTCTGAGTGACATCCAACCATACATGTTTGTGCCCGAGTACACCGACGAACATTTACAACGAATGGAGTTTGATATTCAGGCAGCATGTTCTACAGATAATACAGTTGAAACCCGGTTAAATTCTAATTGCTTCTGTGGGAATATGTCCATCCATGTCTACTGAAGAAAAAAGCACTTCCTACAATGATCATGGACAAGCTTTACTTGTATGGCTTGAACCGAAAATGACTGACGACCGCATATGCATCACTGAATCACTAGAGTTTTCCAGCACACATGGAGAGAGACGTAGCAGGAGGACAATGATGAGTAAGTTTATTAAACCTATTTTCTGTACCTTGATAATGGAGCACACATCGTGTCTGCGTGGTAATGTTATTGTACTGTATGTGTACTGTGCCAGCTGTATTTAGTAGCTAGCTGAGTGGATAAATTACTATACCTTACTATATATAGGCTACACTTTCTAGATAAAGAAAAGTGGATGGGATTGCATCGCTTTTCAGCCACTTTCGGGCTGTATTGCGGGTTAATTTAGCACGTAGATCCCTTTCACAATCTTTCAACCTAAAATGCCGACTGCAGACACTAACTTTTTTCAGCCTATTGTAAAGTGTGAAAGATTACTCCTTCTTTTTGGGCTTGCTTGTCATTTCTGCAACTAGGTACAGAACACCAAACGGGCATGATGAATAGAAATTAGACTACAATTTCAAAAACAAATATGTATAACTTTCTAGCGTCAAGCTCTACTGTTGAATTGACCATGTTCTGTTACGGTGTGTTCAAACGGGGACGGGCACTAAATTCGCTTGGAATTCTGGGAGGTGTGGTAACTCAAGTTTAAACAGATACAGAAGCACCCCAGTGGATGCGAAAGGAACTGAAATATACTATTGGCTTTTCTCTGATATATTCACAACAACAGACGTGTATATGACATAAATCATCTATGGTAATGTTTGTAATTGGTATACTATGAAACTGATTTACTGTGGAACACTCCTTTAAGGACATATAAGACATGTAGATATATCCCAATAAATGACGGTGTTAGCATTGTTTCTAGTTTGACATTCCATTTAATTTGAGGCACATGTGTATAAGGCACGTAGCTTACATTATGAGGAGAAATTATTATTTTTGTTGTAGCTACTGTAGAATGGTGACATTTGCTACATTCCTGAGTGTCTAAGCTTTCTGTAGATATATAACATGTATATATAACCTAGAAATAGGACTTGTGAACTGTGATTGTTTGGACTTGGTGAACCAGGCCGATTTTTTTAAGGCTACCGGCGCCAGTAGCGTGCTCCCTAAGTAGTTAAAATGATCAGTTTCTTCTTAACTGCTCTCTGTCACCAATTAGTGCAGCTGCACAGAATGGAACTTTCTGGTGTTAGAGTGAGCTGCTACCAATGCCAAAACATGTCTTTTTCTAAACTGCCACCATTCCTACAGTTTTCACTCCACATACATAAATGTTATATGAAAACGTTCATATATTCCTGTCACTATACATGTCAATATCTAAACCATAAACCTAATTGTTTTTACACTATGACCATTTGTTTGGAACTCAGGTTCTTCATAGACATTCATTAAATCTCCACTATAACCACCCTAAAAAATAGAACAGACTTTCTAAACTGTGACTGTGACTATAGTTTTAGGGTTTCATAGACATATTATATATCAAAATGTCGGCCTGGTTCTTAGGAGTCCAACAATATAAATATCTAATCTGTGGGATGTATAGTTTTTAAACTACAGCCGTGTGAATAAAGCTACAGCTTCTCCACTGAACTCCAATGCACACGGTTGCCACGGGTACGTTGTGTGTAATCTGCCAGCTTGTGTAGCAACTGGATTTTTCCGGAATTTAGGTGAGAGCAGCTGCATTCACACAATTCTTAGACTGCTGCCATTCCTACAGTTCTAAGTCCACATGTACATATCTAATATCAAAATGTTCAGCTCCACCCGCTGCCACTAAACATGTAATTACTTAAGCCATAACATTAATCGTTTTTACAACATGACTGGTGATTGGTTGGTTTCAAAGTGAAGTTCTCCATAGACCGTAATTGTAACCTTTTGACTGAGGCTAGTTAATCTGCCCAGTCCACCCAGTGACTCCACCCACTCTGCCCATTCGAACCAGTTACTCTGCCCATTCCAACCACTTCACACAGTTACTCCTCCTACTCCATTCAATTACTCCGCCCTCTCCAATCGATTACTGTGCCCACTCCAACCAATCCACACAGTTGCCCTGCCCACTCCACAGTTACTCTGCCCTCTCCAATCGATTACTCTGCCCACTCTAACCAATCCACACAGTTACTCCTTCCACTCCACCCACTTACTCCGCCCTCTCCAATCGATTACTCCGCCCACTCCAACCAATTCACACAGTTACTCCTCCCACTCCACCCACTTACTCCGCCCTCTCCAATCGATTGCTCCGCCCACTCTAACCAATCCACACAGTTACTCCTC
>JACXGM010012691.1:9930-23847 GCA_016801145.1 Umbra pygmaea
TGTGTGTGTGTGTGTGTGTGTGTGTGTGTGTGTGTGTGTGTGTGTGTGTGTGTGTGTGTGTGTGTGTGTGTGTGTGTGTGTGTGTGTGTGTGTGTGTGTGTGTGTGTGTGTGTGTGTGTGTGTGTGTGTGTGTGTGTGTGTGTGTGTGTGTTGACAGAGTGTGAGCTTGTGATTACTTGTTGATGCCTATGATTGGATGCACGTTTGTGTATTTGTGTGAAACAAGACATATCATGAATTGTACAACATAACCTTTTATTTTCATCTTCAACTCTTAAATGGAAATTTTCATCAAACTGGAAATTTCCTTTTGGCTGAAGGTGTGGCACTTGACCTCCGTCAACTGGTTTGGAGACAGCATGCAAGTGTGACCGTCTCCTTTAGCACAAACACTCTGCACCTTATGTGAGGGAACCACCCCACACCTTGTTTCACGTCATGAGTGGCGGGAGACTCAGGACTGAATAACAGAGAGACCAAATAGAGAAACAGAGAGCAGTTCAAAGATTCACAGTCCTTCGTTATCACTGTTGCAGCCAACAGCCATGGAGCTGTGGTATTGTTCACAGTCCGACGTTAGGGTAAGTTGAAGTGGAAGTGCTGTTCCAAACAGAACTGTCCATATGCTGTCACTGGTCAAACAAAGGACAAGGGAAGAAATTTGTACAAATGTTACATCACACTGCTATTTTAAAGCTGTCTCCATCACAGATCACAAGGTGTTTGGTGCCACTATGTAATAATATGACTACAAGGCTGAGATCACTGTTGGTAGCCTATTATCCACATGAAGGGCAGATCTGAAACACAGTCCAAACATTGTACCATATAAAAATGTTCTAAATAGTAAACATGCTTTTGAATAAAATTGGTCCGTGTTAGGGTTTAAAATTGAGGAGATCGGGATACCAGGATCTACGAAGACTTCTGCCCTATATTCACCCCATGTTCCCGGTATAGAAATGTTGCGAAACATTTATATCAAACTACACGCTCTCATTGAAATTTCCCAAAATGTAATCAGAAAATGCCTGAGTCCTGCAATCAAAACTGACAAAATCAAAATTAAAACAAAAATGGCAATATTGTTTTATTTGTTCTTTTTTGTTCGTTTGTTGCAGTAAAGCAGTAAACATGTTTTAATCTAACAATAATATCTTTGTTAGGTTTTAACACAATAATCCAAGTTCATGTTAACATCACGACCTTGACAGTTTATCATTTACTTTATTGCTAGAAATTTCATAGGTACCTTAATTACATTAACGAACGCAAAAAATTGGATTGCTGAAACAATGCAAAGTTAGGCATAGATCTGGGCCCGGTTCCCCAAAACGTTCTTATCGCTAAGTAGTTCTTAACCTATTCCTTAACCTCTCTCTTAACCTTATGGCACGGTTCCCGACACGTTTGTACGCTAAGTATATCTTCTGTAAGTCACACTTTCGTAAGGTTGGTCTGGACCATTCGTAAGCTCTCTCTTAGCGTTGATTGGTGCTCAAGTCGCTAGTCGACGCCACTGTGCAGCAGTCTTTAGAAATCAGTGCAGCGCAGTACAAGTCAAACTATGGTATGTTGACAATGTTTTGGCTAAACAATGATTTTATGGACATTTTAAGACTAATAATAAAATATGGATACAGGCCTATTTATGAAATTGACTTTATTTGGTATCAAAACTAATATGTGGTAATTAGCCAAGGCTATTTCTTAATGTCATTAAAGCGTTTAAATTGGCAATCACTTTTGATAATTAAAGTCTGGCAAACAATTTGGCCCTAAATGGCTAAGATCTATAAATGGGTAAGCATGGTGGTGTCTAGTAAGCGACCAACTATGGAAGCGATCCAATGTGTCCTTGTATTGAATCAAAGACGGCGCCGGCCGCAGAGCCGTTAAGTCCATGTCAATTGTTTTATTCTGCAAAACTTAAGCCCTTTTGAGATTTTTCCTGACGTCCTGCCAGGACCTCGGTGTGCCTGATCTGGAGGCAGCCTTGTCGCTCCATAGCTCTTTTTGTTGCTGTTGCACAAGTTATTCCGAAAGCTGGGAAACAGTGTCACCTTGTGCAAGCTCACCTCGTCCAGCAAAACTTCAAGTTCCTCTGACGAGAAGCTTGGTGCCCTTTTTTTACGTTGCTTCCACACCCTATTCTCTATCTAACTCTCTTTCTGTTTATTGTAGATAGGTTGCTTTTTATTGTAAACATGAACCAATGGCAATCAAAACCACATTAAACAGAAGTAACTGAAGCTGCTTGCCAATCAATTCTGATTGTAAAGTACCTTACCATTGATATAAAAGTGTATTACATCATTTTTAGAAGTCGTTAAACCCACGTCAAGAAGCGGGACATGTGGCACAATGGGAGAGGAGGGTGAATGATTAGCAAGGGATACCCGGTTCGTCTACCAGTCACAACATATCGTATGAACACATTACTGACAAATTGAATTAATAAGTCTATATTTTACTGATAACTTAAACTATGCTAAAATAAATGTTACTGGAATAATTTGAGGAATGTTTCATTTACATAGAACGTGTTGTCTTTCTTAACACATAATCCACCTTTTTGTGAAGTGAAAAATCGATTCCTGAGCAATCGATGACAACAAATTCAGCACCTTCACTTGGGACAGCGCCTCTGTAACGTCAAACTTAAGAGGCAGCGTGTTAAGAAGCTTCCTAAGGGACACTTCGGGGAACACACTTAGGAACATAAACAACTTCGGTAAGATATATCTTTTTGCGCGCTAAGTATGAACGTTATCGGGGAACCGGGCCCTGTTTTTGTTATTTATTATTTTCTATTGTTCTACCAGGCAAGTTGACAGAATATACAGCTCTGAAACAAACTAAGACACCACTGCAAAAAAAAGTTTTATCTGGTTTTACTATTGATAGGTACAGTGTGCTCCAAAATTGCTAGCACTCCTGACTGGCAGCACATAAACAATAGGGTAAAAACATAAACAATATCATTAGAGATAAATTCACAAATACCAACATGTGAGACATACTTTACTTCATTAATATTGCAATGGAACCAACAAAAATCATACCCTTATTGGTTACACTTTATTTGGAGAGTCTGACATTCCATCTGTATGTGCTCTACAGATAGTTTGTTGATGATATGACTATCAACAAACTATCAACAAACCATCTGTTGATAAGCAACTAATTGTGTATTTTAAGGGTAGGGGTAAGTTTAGAATATTTTTTAGGGTAATTGTTAAGGTTAGGTTTAACATAAGGGTAATGGTTAAGGTTAGGATTAGGGTTAGGGTTAGTAGATAGTTTGTTAAAATGTTGTTGACAGAATGCAGATAATATGTAGAGCATCTAGAGATGGACTCTCAAAATAAAGTGTTACCAAATTATTTAACACAAAATACGTTTCACCAAAATCAAGGTTTCATAATTACTGGCACTCCTTATTCAACAATTAGTGCAACCATCTCTGGCAAGGATAAAAGCGAGTATTTGCTTGTAGTGTTTGACAAAGTTAAGGAACACATTTGGATGGATTTTGGACCATTCCTCTATGCAGAACCTTTCAACATACTTCACATTCTTGGGTTTGCAAGAGGGGTCAACTGCCCTCTTCAACTCAGCCAACAGGTTTTCGATTGGATTAAGGTTAAGCGACTGAGATGCCATGGCAGAACATTGATCAATCTTGACCAGTGCTACTTGACCTCTGGAATTAAAACAGCCCAAAAACATCACTGACCCACCACCATATTTTATGAGATGCATCTCCTTGTTTGCATCTCTGTTTTGATGCCAAACCAATCTTAAATTTGTGTCTCATCTGACCAGAGCAACTTCCTCCAGTCATACTGTAAATTATGCTTGGCAATCTCCAAAGACTTGTGTCTGTGTCTTGGTGCCAGTTAAGACACCAATCCTTCCAATGAGGATGTGGTTGTGGAGGTGGCATCTGATGGTGCTTTCTGAAACCTGGTGACCCCAAGACTAGACCAAGGCTTGTAAATTTGTCAGTGATTACTGGGGATTTTGTTGCTTCTCTCACCATCCTCCTCCCTATCCTGGGGGGTAAAATGCATATGCATCCTCTACCCGCTCTCTACCTGTGAGGTTTTCAACTGTTCCATATCTTTAGAATTTATCCTTAGAATCTTTAGAATTGCTCTGTTGTATATTCAATCGTTTGTGGATCTTCTTGTAGATATTACCAGATTTATGAAGGTCTACGACCATATGTCTCTTTTGAACTTTCAGTTCTTTTTTCTTCATGGTGTTTGAAGACAAAGGGATATTGCAGGCGGGTTACCTATTTTTTATACCCTAGTTGAAAAGAATGTTATACCCATTTACAGCAACTCCCTGGGGAGTAGTTACAGGAGGAGGGAAGAGGATGAATGAGCCCATTGAAGGATGGGGCTGATTAGGTTGCAATGATGGTTTGATGGCCAGATTGGACATCTGGGACACTGGCATTAACACCCCTACTCAGTACATTGGTGTTAACAACCCTGTGCTATAATACGTGTCATAGGATCTTTAGTGACCACAGAGAGGCTGGACACCCATTTAACATCCCATCTGAACAACTGCACCCTATACAGGGCGGATGTCCCCTTCACTGCACTGGGGAATTGGAAATTATCTTTAGATCAGAGGGAAAAGTGACCCCTACTGACCCTCCAACACCACCTCCAGCAGCATTTGGTCACTTATCCAGGAACCGACCAAGCCAAAACCCTACTTTGATTCAGAAGCAACACAGCATTAGTATACACATACGCTATGCTGCTTGCAAATCACTGCAATAAGCTAGTTGTCATAAAGGACAACTACAACCTTTAATGAGAAAAGGACCAAACTGTGTTTTTCTGTGAAAAGGAGGATATAACTAATGGCTATTTTAATAGACTGCATGTAGGTTAATAAAGTAATATGATTTTACAATTCAACGGAAAGATTGAAGTTTCTCAGAAAAAAATTGCAGATAATTGGGAAAATTGGGAAAGTATTAAACCCTAGTGTGTGTGTATTTTTGTGTTTTTTCTGTGTGTGCGAGTATGGGCGTGCGTGGATGTGCAACCAGGTTGAGGAACAGAAGGTCTCTGCAGGGCTTGCCTGTGTGGGTGGACTCTGGGATTCACCGTGAAAACAACCAACAGCCAAGGACACTT
The DNA here is from genome assembly GCA_016801145.1 of Umbra pygmaea. Lineage (NCBI taxonomy): Eukaryota > Metazoa > Chordata > Actinopteri > Esociformes > Umbridae > Umbra > Umbra pygmaea. The sequence continues at coordinate 15,099 of JACXGM010012691.1, forward strand.
CCCAATCAGGGGTCAGTGTGTGTATGTTGGTGTGTGTTTGTCTAGGTGTTAGTCTGGGAATGAAACATGCATGTCGCTATGAATGTCTGCTGGTACCCGCACACACATTGTGTATTCAAATAGTGTTCTGAAGAAAATGGGTGCACATATTTATCTCAGAACGAGAACTAAACAGGAAGAAATTTACAGAGAATATCTTTCAACACGCATGTAGACAAAAACATTATTTTAATAATGTAAGAAGGAGAATATCACCACCCCCCACCGCTAATCCTCCTCAGGAAGTCAATATCTTTTTGTCACTTGTCCATCCAAGATGTCTTTTTTGTGAGGCTGCATAATTCTTAAGCAGTCCTATTGTGTGAGTCTGATTCCCCCCTACATACAATAGCCCTTCACATCAAGAGCCAAACACTGGCCTGTTATTCAGTGTTAATGGTTGAAACCTTCACTGTACCCGGGGCAACTGCCAGACAAGTGGGAGAGACAAAGACACTATTGTGCTGCAGCACGTGCCTCAGACATTAGAGCTCAACACAATGTCAGTGTGCTGAACTGGTTTTTACATCAGTTGTTTCAACCATATTAAGATTGACACGATGAGGATTTTTTTTCCCTGGGCTTCAACCTAGCATTTGGCTTAGTCAAATTATTATTACTAAATATAAAGATAGTCCTTGACTAAATATGACACATCACTAGTTAATTACTGGGTTATTAGATAACAGCTGATTGCAGTGGTTCTGTTTTTTCGGTTGCATTTTGCCTTAGAGTTGTCTGTCTTTGTGTGGGTGTGTATGTGAGAGCACTTTCAGAGCCGGTTCCGGTATTCGGTATCTGGTGATTGTTTGAATAGTCCTGATGCCCACCAGAAGGTCTTTCCCATTGGACCTGGTTCCATAGGAATTCCTATGAGATAAATTTATACACACACACATGCATGCACACACACACACGCGCACACACACACACACACACACACACACACACACACACACACACACACACACACACACACACACACACACACACACACACACGCACACACACACAAAACACACACACAGAGAAGGTAACTGATCACACAAACATTGTCTCAAACACTTATCATTGTTTTTTTGTGATCTACTGGAAACAGGCATGTTCATCATTCAGTAACAATATTGATTGACATCTTACCATACTCCGCAGTATGACTGAGGGTATACCGGTAGTTTGCATGTACAGACTGTATATATGATGTTACTCTCCTGTCACCCTTTACAGCATATAATTTTAAACATTTTATAACCTTCTTTTGTATATTTCTATAAACTTGTTTTACTAGTATTACATCATTGCTGAGCCTTGGCACGATATTGTCACTATACATGCAATTAAATCTGCATCTACTGTACATATGACATAAACTAAACTTGATCTTGAACTTGAAATACAAATCCTTTCTTAATTCAGGTAGCATTGTGCCAAAAAGCCATTGCTATTAGCAGGGATTCTGTAATGAGGATAGAAATACCAGTAGCACTCAATAAAGCCTTAACGCATCTTGCACATATTCAACTGCACAGCCATCTTTGTATAATTACCACATTTCAATTTTCAGCCATGTTCATTATATTACCTATCGTAGTATTTATTTCTCTTGTACTGCCACTCTACATTCCATATAACCTACCACTCGATTTTAGACCATATTCGCACTGAATGTACAGTTTTTTTTATTGAACCCAATACTATATGTGTAACTACTTGAATGTTTGTAACTATATTTGTAACTTCATTTCGCCTTTATCTTGCACTTTACCTTGACAAGCTCGCGATTGCAAAAGAGAACGTGTTCTCAATCGATTTACCTGGTTAATAAAGGTGGAATATATATATATATATACACATATATATTTGACTTCCACTCTAGTTCTAGATCCAGTCCTACAACCAACTCACCCTCCCTCTTCCTGCTCCAAGCTCTGTTCCTCCCTCATCTTTCTTTCTCCCTCCTCCCTCGTTGAGTTTGACAATAGTAAAAATAGATCAACATGGCTATCTAGACCGGCTCCAAGGCCCACCTGCTCAGCACACCCAACATTGTCTCACCAGGTGACTTCTGTATTCAATGTTTGTCCACTGGTGCTTCAATTTCTCTGAGTGGCAGTGGGCATACATGTTTTTTGTTGCAAACTTCAATGGATGAATGTTTTTACAATAAACACTGATGGTTGCAAAAGTCAGAGGGGACCATAACTCGGTTTCACTGTTCAAAAACCTTTCAGGTTAAGTTTAGGTGCAAGCAATAGGTACGTTTAGGCATTCATTCTGAATGTTTACATAAAGTACTCCCCCAGTTACTCCCATCCTCCTGTCCTCCACCAGATAGCACCTGCTCTCACACTGACTCTGCCAACTTCATGATATCACTCCCTTGGAACCGTACAGTCCTCACGGCTAATATAGTCTGATTACCGGCCTTCACACACACATGCCAACGCACACACTCTCCGGCATGTGTTAAACTCACGACACGATGCCCTTCTCTGACACATTACATCACAGGAATTCTGTCGGAATGTTTCGGAAATGTCCCGGAGCGCCGGGTTCTGGACGGAGCTATCACCCCGGCATTGCCACCTGGTCTAGTTGGCATTGCTCTAACAAGAGCCCAGAAACCTCTTTTAACCTGCTCACAAGCACTTTGCAACAGCAGACAGTGAATGGCCTCCTGTTTATAGCAGTGTCTTTCTGGAAAAAACAAGGTGTTGAGGTAACAATTTTTGGAGAATAAGAATAAGAATAAGAAGAGGTATATTTATGTTGCAACGTGCTGCAACATAGCAAAAAATAAAAACTATGGCAACACACTGGAGACCACCATCGACCTGGAACCTTGTTCCACGTCTAGCTCCTAACGATGACTGCAGTCTGCCCTCTGGGTCCCTCCACACAAGGGTCTGTCTGCCTGGCTCCACTCAACACCGTCTCCATACCGTCTGTCTGCATGCGGGTAGTCCTGTCTGACTCTCCTGTCTCCTAGGCTCCAAGGAACCAGGCTTCTTCTGGTGGATGAACGAGATCCCAGCAACAAAGAACCTCTCCACTCCAACTCCACTTCAGCCACTTGTAGAGATTCCAATGGTGACTGCTGGACAGGACAATAGACCCTCTTTGTCACAAATGTCTATGTAGAACGTAGGACTGGACAATGGCGTCTCAGAGAGCCCACTTGATGTGCTCTGCTCCGCAGCTCAGCCTCTGTCATGTTATTGCCTTTGTCAAATGTTCTCCCCTTTTCTCATTGCCTATCGGCTTTCATTTTATATTTCTTCTCTGGGGGAAGTACAATGTTGGCAGGCTTGTCGTCAGACAGGGGGACAGGGACGTGGGGACCAAAACTTGTCTGTGTTTAACCCTGACAGAGTCACACGTTGTCAAGCTAGAGGGTCTCTGAAAAGTAGGCTCATATGTGTGATTAGAATGCATCATTTCAACTTCTATTTCTGAGTTACGAAAAAATGGGTGGTCAGTCTGACCACTCTGCTATTCACTGACAAGCATTTACACTGAGCATGTCCTCGATGTGACACGTTTATTCTATGTTGTGGATATCCAAACATTTAGAGATGTAACAACAATCTGTTATCCAAATCCAGTAACGTACTGTATATTCTTCTTGGCTCTGACTTCAGCCAATCCCAACTCCTATACTTAGATAATATTAAATGTAATATGGCTGAAACAAGAAACCACCTATATTTGCGACAGTAAAAACAAGTAACATGTACGTATAAGGTGAGCTGAAGAACGGTCGAAATAATTGAATAAAAAGGTTTAGAAATTACACATCATCCAATAGTGTTATGTTTGTGGGCGCTGGGATAACTCCGTGCTGGAAGCAGATGCAGGCTCTAAAATAAGTACTTTTAATAAGCTCACACTTACGATTCAGTAGTAGGGTATAACATGGCACTGATACACAATAAACAATCAAGCACAACACACAAGTGAACAGCCAGGAATACGGTTTGATGATGGAATATGGTGCAGGTGCGCTGGTGTGATTGGGTGTGCGTAATAGATGTCCTCTTGGGATGTTGGTGTGTTGTGCTCTGGCCTGTGGTTCAATAGACTGGCAACTCTGATCTCCGAGGGGAGCAGGAGGTGGATTTGTGACGGGCGCTGACACATTTGTTTATTGTCATCAGACATAAAATCAGATGGTCACCTAGTAGTGTTCATCTTTCGGACAGAAACTGTTGAGGAACACATTTTTCGTTCAGCCTTATGCATCATAAATATACATGGCTGTACTAAAAAAACTGCTTTGGGGTTCACACCATGCAGAAGGGAATTTCTTTTGCAATCCCAAAATTGGAGTTCTCACTATCTTGCTGAATGGATATATCTTTGCTAAGGATACAAGGGCCACAGTCTATCTCTCTTGCTGGGAAGGAAGAGAAAACGGCTGTGTCGTCATGTGGAAAGAGCCGTTGTGCTTGTGAAACTGTGATACAGGCCGGATAAGCCCACACCACCAAGTAAATTACTGGCTAACCTACAATAACTGGACAACAAGATGGATAAGATCAGAGCAAGGATAGCCTTCCAGTGGGACATCAGACACTGTAGTATCCTTTGTTTCTCTGAAACATGCTTACACCGCTATCCAAACAGAATCTACACAACAATCAGGATTAACAATATTTCGGGCTGATGCAAGAAATAAGGTAAGTGCAGAGGGGGTGGCGTTTGCATGAGGATTAACATTTTGTGGTGTACCGTAAAAAAATGTAACCAAACTGGTAATCATTGCTCACCAAATGCAGAATACATAGCGCTAATATTCCATCCATTCTACCTCTCAAGGGACTTTCTAGGGGTTATCATTTTTGCTGTTTAGATCCCGTATGATGCCAACATCAACTTGGCTCTTAAGGAATTACAGTACTCACTCAATAATGTGTTTAATAAGAAGGATGGCCCCACCATATTGGTCACCAAGGAGGGCGTAGGTACTGAGAGTGTGTGCAGACCATTAACATTTTCAACACCTCCCTCCACCAGGCCGTCATCCCACTCTGCTTGAAGAAATCCACCATCATCCCCGTTCCCAAGAAAGGGTGGCCAAGCTGAATGATTACTGTCCCAAAGCACTGACCTCTGGCATCATGAAGTGCTTTGAAAGGCTAGTCAAAGACCACATTGTCTTCTTTATTCCCGATACACTGGACCCACTTCAATTCACCTACTGCCCTGACAGATCCACAGACAATGCCATCGCATAAATGATTCCCCATTACAGACTGAAAAAGATTGAACACACTTCAATCCTCATCAATGGAGACTCCGTTAAGAGGATCACAGACTCTCAGACTCACAGTTCCTCGTAGTCCACATCCCTGAGAGGCTGGATTGGTTACTGCACACTTTCACTATGGTGAAGAAGGCACGGCAATGTCTGTAAAACATTAGGAGGCTGAAGAAATGTGGCGTATCCCTGAGAGCCCTGACCATTTTCTACAGGGAACCATTGCGAGTACACTGACAAGATACACTGCTGCTGCCTGGTATGGAAACTCAAAGATGGCTGACCGAGTAGCTCTACGGATGGTCAAACGCTCAGCTGAATTTCTCATCATGTCCTCCCTGCCCTCCCTGGAAGAAACGTAGGAAGGCAAAGCAGAAAAATCACTGATGCTAGCCAGGGACTGTTTCAGCTGCTAAGTTCCACCAGACACAACCAGTTTAGAAGCATTCCATCAAAAACAATAGGGCTGTTAAATGGCCTGAATTATGGTTGTACAGACCACCATGAACTCCACCGCGTTCCAAATTATTATGCAAATTGGAATTAAGTGTCATAAACATTACATTTTTTGTTTTTTCATCAAACTCATGGATGGTATTGTGTCTCCGGGCTCTTTGGATCACTGAAATCAATCTCAGACACCTGTGATAATTAGTTTGCTAGGTGAGCCCAATTAAATGAAAACTATTTAAGAAGGATGTTCCACATTATTATGCAGGCCAAATGTTTCAAGTAATATGGGAAAGAAAAAGGATCTCTCTGCTACAGAAAAGTGTAAAATAGTGCAATGCCAAGGTATGAAAACATTAGATATTTCACCAAAACTTAAGCGTGGTCGTCATACTGTGAAGAGATTTGTGGCTGATTCAGAGCACAGACGGGTTTGTGCAGATATAGACATAATTAGGAAGGTTACTGCCAGACAAATTTATCGGATTAAGAGAGCAGCTGCTAAAATGGCATTACAAAGCACCAAACAGGTATTTGAAGCTGCTGGTGCAGGATCCTCCAGAGGCTTACAGTTGTGCATAAACCTACTATTCGGCCACCCCTAATCAATGCTCACAGGCAGAAATGGTTGCAGTGGGCCCAGAAATACATGACGATTAAGTGTCAAAAAATCTTGTGTACTGATGAGTGCCGTGCAACCCTGGATGGTCCAGATGGATGGAGATTTTTATTTTTTGAAAAAAATGCTGTTTTCATTGGGTGGTTTGTTCAATGAAAATCAACTTATACCCTATCGGTTGGTGACTTAAAAATTACACTGACTGTCATTTGCATTGACTAATTAGGAAAGTCAGTATAAAATATAATTTGCATAATAATTTGGAATGCGATTATATAATTTGTATTACATTAGCATTTCCACTACAGGGCACCATACTATCTCTAACTTGACTACCTCTTGACACTTTTGACTGATTTCATCTACCTATCTGTGTGCACCCCTACCATATTAATATGGTCCAGAATACAAGTCACTATGGAAAATAATCCTATTGCTCAGATTTTTCACTGTACCGGTGGTTTAACTGCACATTTTAATTTAGACGATCAGTCAAAACATTAAGTCCACCTGCCTGATATTATGTTGGTCCCCCTTTTGCCGCCAAAACAGCACTGACTCGTTGAGGCATGAACTCTACTAGACCTCCGAAGTTGTGCTGTGGTCTCTGGCACCAAGACATTGGCAGCAGATCCTTTAAGTCCTGTAAGTTTCAAGGTGGGGCCTGCATGGATATGACTAGTTTGATACTCGATTGGATTGGAAGTCAACACACTGAACTTGTTTTTGTGTTCCTCTAACCATTCTTTAACCATTTTTGCTTTGTGGCAGGGCACATTATCCTTCTGAAAGAGGCCACACTCCGTTCGGTGCTACAAATCGTTGCATTCACTCCAGTCCCAAACGTAATGCGAGCCTGGCGTCCCCAATAAAGATCCACTGATCACGGCTGTTAGCACTCATATGTTATATGGCAAACTACTACATTTGCTGTTGTGCTTTCTAACAGCGGGGTCAGACAGGTCGAGTCTACACATACACAGTGGCTAATGAAAGAATAATAACCCTGAGGGAATGAGTTGTGTTGTGTTGGAAGGGAAGGTCTGCTGTCACTGACAGAGTTGGGGGGGCTGTTTAAAAGAGAGAGAGGGTGTCAGAGTGTGAGGAAGAGAGAGGAGAGAGAGACCAACACAGTGAGACAAACAAAAACAGAAATGTGACATTCTGGACAGTATTATAATATTTAAACAGAGCAAATTGGTAAGCTCCCTTGCCATAGCATAACTAATATTCATCTCTTTATTGATTTCCTGTTTTCTCATTCATACCTTAAAGATGCAGTCTGGCAATTTTGCATATGACAAATACATTTTTCAAACTTATTTGGCCTGGATATGTAACAGGTTGTTTATATGTGCCTAATTTACAAGTATAATCCTTATCATACTTCAATATCATACAGTAGTTTTAAAACATTTTTAGTTTTACCTTTATTTTACCAGGAACTTTGACTGAGAACAGCTTCTCATGTATAGCAACAGCCTGCGGAAATGTGGGGGATGATTAGGTTGCTATGATCGTATTATGGCCAGATTGGAAATTTTTCCAGGCCACTGGGGTTAGCACCCCTACTCTTACAAATAGTGCCATGGGATCTTTAATGAGCACAGACAGTCAGGACACCCTTTCAATGTCCCATCTGAAAGATGGCACCCTATGCAGAGCATGAGGTTTTTAAAACTGCTGCTAGTTAGATGTGAAATTCCACATTTTAAAGCAAGTGGTTCTGATGCACTGCAAAAATTTACCATCTAAATATAAGAAAAAAAAACTTTAATTGAGAAGATTCAGACTATAAACAAGTGAAATTAACTGCCAGTGGGGTAAGACAATTACACTTGGTAAGATTTCTTGAAATAAGAAAAAATATCTAGGCTCTAGAAAAGTGAGTAATCATTTGAAATAAGAGTAAAACGCTCAATCAAGGCACTCTTATTAAGTCAAATAAACTTAAAACTAGCTTATCAATCAAGTTTCTTTCTGAATTAGAGTGAACATATCTTAAATCTAGTGCTACTAAACAAGATGATTCCTCTTAATTCAAGAGTAGTTATCATTAGATTTTCTGTCTTAAAATGAGAAATTGTTTACACAAAAATTAAGCACACAATGACCAATGTCTACAATTATTTATTCTAGCAAAAACAAAAAGTTTACTTGTGGGTTATCAAAATAGTTACTACAAAAAATGCCCTTCTTGAAAAAATCTAAATAATGTTAAATCTGGTCAAATTGTCCTGTATCAAGCAAATATCAGCCAATGGGGTAAGCAATTTTAACTTGCAAAGAATTCTTGAAATTAGCAGAAAAGTCTTTATTCCAGAGCATATCAGAACATACACCTCTGATTTCAAAATAAAGGCTGTAACAAGTTTATTTTT
>JACXGM010012692.1:0-15074 GCA_016801145.1 Umbra pygmaea
AGCTGGAGAGGACATGGTGTACCAATACAATACCCACTGTATGGTGTTAACATAGCTAACCAGCTGGAGAGGACATGGTGTACCAATACACTACCCACTGTATGGTGTTAACATAGCTAACCAGCTGGAGAGGACATGGTGTACCAATACACTACCCACTGTATGGTGTTAACATAGCTAACCAGCTGGAGAGGACATGGTGTACCAATACACTACCCACTGTATAGTGTTAACATAGCTAACCAGCTGGAGAGGACATGGTGTACCAATACTCTACCACTGCATAGTGTTAACATAGCTAACCAGCTGGAGGGGCCCAAGGTGTATCAATACACAACACTAAAGGAACTTTGGTGAAGCAACATTGATCACAGGTTTTGCAAAATAGGCAAACATTGCTTATTATACATTTCTGACATTCAAACATTTTTTTTCTTCAAGTATGGGAAAAATAGTTTTTTTTAAGCCTTTGCTTGCCTCTTAGATCTTAAATTTGTATAGTGCCAGAGAGGACATCAGACCCTACTTTTACCACAACCCTAGCCTTTACATAACCCTAACCCTTACATAACTCTAACCTTAACCCTTACATTACTCTAACCTTAACACTTACATTATTATAACATTAATCATTACATAACCGTAACCCTAACCTTAACCCATACATTACTTTAACGTTTACCCAGTGACATTGACCTGTGACTACGTGTTGCTTATAATTCCTGCACGCAAGCTGGGCATGGAACGCTGGATGACATTTAGATATTATACGTTGTGCTATTCTTTGTTGATAAACAGTATTTTGATTGGGGTTTTGAAAACGATGACCATGGAACACTCAAAGCCATTCACATGCATTGGAGCCAAGTGTACTATTTTGTCATTATAAAATATATTTAGTTGAAAATCAAATTTGGCCTTGGCAGATATTTGTCTACAGCAGGCTATGATTAATGAGACAATCAGCGTAAGCAATCCTCAACCTGCCTTAAAACATCAACTGTATCACAAAACCACAAGTGGTAATGTCAAGATCCACATGAATAAACACAGAGTTACAGTTGTAGTTCTGCGGTCATGATCATAATCCATCATACTCATCATAATTAAATCAGCGCATGACGGACATCAGACTCTGAATGATTTAAAGCACATCTAGTGTTTGTTTGTCACTGACTATGTGTGGTGTGACTGCAGCCTGTGCTCCATTGGTTTGAGGAGCATTACTTTAAGAGCTGAACAGATCCTGTTAGTGGCTTACTGTTGAGCTAAATCAGATTACCTATGGAGCTAAGGAGGCCCACCCAAATGGACCTAGCCCCCTACACATGGTTTGTGTTATGTCTTTCTTTCAAGTTTTTTCTCTGACCCCCTTCCTCGTTCACTCTCCCTATGCAAACTATTCTGTAACAACACAACAGACCCAGTTCCCTCTAGCATGACAAAACATGGTGGCAAATCAAGCTGTGAAGCACATTACAATTGCTTGAAAATAATTCTCTCCTGTGACTTGGGCTACCGTAGTCCATTGGGTAGGAGCTTGGAGTGACTTTTGACAAGAATATTGTGCAAAGTGTGCCTATTGGGATGCAGAATTAAATCCCAAAATGTTGTCTCTTGGCTGGTTCCACTAGATCAGCTGGACACGTCTAATTTAACCTGATCTGTAGGGCCACATCGCTTGTTCTAATGTGGTTTAATGATGGTCACAATGGAGTATTCTCTCTGACATACATTTACATTCTCCTAAACTCATTGGTTCTTACAACAACCGCTGGCTGCCTGAATGCCTGTCTTGTAGTAAGGGAGCAAAATAGCACTTACAAGGTTTTACACAGTTTCTCAGCAAAACATATTATGGAGAAGGTGCTACATATCCATTATATAGAATTCGGATGCATAACTGTACACATGTTTTGTTCTGCAAAAACAGTGTCACTTCTCATTTCCAGATCACCATATCAGAAACAGATTGTTGATTATTATATGATAAATTTGTATTTATATATTACATTTACATTTATATAGTACATCTTCATTGATATGGTACATTGACATTTGTATAGTACATTTTAGTTTATAGGACATGTTAATTTATAGTAAATTTGCAGTTATATAGTACGTTTACGTATATAGTATACATATCCTATGTATGAGTATTGACCAGTGGAGAGTGTTTCTATGGGACGTCATGTTTCAGAGCTTAGTAAAGTGGGCAGTGTTACAAACAAACAGGATCTTCATTACAGGCATAGCCCCTGCTAAGGGTGAGGTCTTTGTTTATTATGGTTGTCAGGGGAAACAGCTAACCTTCCACAATGGATGCATTCTTTCTGAGCTTGATGGTGTAATATTTGAGTTATGTGGTGAAGAGTTGTGGCTGTTAGGAGGGGTAGAAAGGTGCAGAGATATCTCAAAATATTTTTAGGTATTTCCAAAAAATGTAACCGAACTGATCAACATCTCAGTCTTTTTAAAGCTTGGTGGGGCTGGGCCGTTTTCTTTGGGAAAAAAAATAATATAAAAAAGGGTTCTTCAGTTGTCTTTTTGGTGACATATGGAACGCTTTTGGGATTAATTTGGAATCCTCAGGGGAAAATATTCTATATACATACATGTATACATGTATGTACATGTATGGTTCTATATGTATCCAAAAACAGTAAAAAGGGTTCCCCTTTGGCCCACCGGGTCCTTGGATCTGGCCCATCAGGCTTTTTTTAAATTAAAAACCCTTCAAAGTCGATTGACGCTTGAGAAAAAAAAGATTAACTAGGCTTTTTACTATCTACTACTATTCATGGAGTCTCTGGAGGCCCTGAAGATAGGAAATAAAAAGTTGCAAACTGTTAAAAAACCCTGGTGGAGCCCCAAAGAAAATACTTAATTTTCTCTAGCTGCAGGAAGAACATAACATATCTGAGCCATTGAGAAAATGAGGAAATGCTCCAGTCTGGGTTTAGACCCTATTATAGTACTGAGACTGCACTTGTGAAGGTGAAAAATGACCTCCAAGTTTCATCCGAACAAGGCTGTGCTTCTGTTCTTGTGCTTCTGGACCTTTTTGCTGCCTTCGATGCCATTGACCACAACATTCTTCTAGACAGATTGGAAACCTATATCAGGCTACTTGGACATGTTCTGGCATGGTTCAGATCCTATCTATCGGAAAAATATCAGTTGGTCTCGATGGATGTTCTGTCCTCCAAAAAATCTAAGCAAAGTATGCTTTGGTGTTCCTCATGGTTCTGTTTTGGGACCGCTAATGTTCTTGCTATATATGTTGCCTCTAGGTGATATCATCTGGAAGCACAATGTCAACTTTCACTGCTATGCTGATGACACAGAGCTGTAAATTTCAGTAAAAAAGGGGAAAAAAGCTTTATAAACTAAATTTGATTGATTGAATATAAATTGGATTGATCAACCAGCTATCCAAAACGATGCACAAAAACTCCAACAACATCTGAGGCCGGATGGTTTTCTCAGCAGAAAGGGAGAAAACCGAGAGCGCACGACTGAAGGAGAATGAGGAAAATCAATGAGGGATTTATACAAGCTACTTTACCCAACACTGCAAAAGTATTTATTTATTTCACTTGGGATGTGCTACTGAATGTTAGAGACACATTAGTTGCTGTAGAAAATAAGGTTTCTGTTCCCAGGTCTTTCCTTTTCAAATATTTACTGAATTAGCAACAACATGAAAGAGGTACTGTATAAATACTAATAAATACAGAAAGGACCTCTCTCACCTCAGCTTTTTTGCTTCACAAATCCTGGCTAAAATACACAATTTCCGACACTGAACTGGGATTAACTGGCTTTCAGTCGTAATGCACGGATCGTGGTAACTATGCAGTTAATCAAAGGTGGTCGAGTGTATTTCTTTGTCACTCAGCATTTGTACAGAGACGTCACTATAATGTCTTTATCCTGCTCCCATGACCTGGAAATTGTTCTTCATCCGAAGCAACTCTGACTGCTTATTCATTTTGCTGGAGTTTACGTTGATCCACATACATGCGCCAACAAAGCTCAGAGTTGCAATTCATTAAACCCATACTCTACATTGACCATCATTAAACCCATACTCTACATTGACCATCATTGGGAATGTTAACCACATAGGCCTTAAACCAGTGGTCCTCAAACCCTTCCACGGAAGGCCTAGTGTATGCAGGTTTTTGCTTTTACCTTGTACAAGCCTGATGGAGTAGCTCACTAATTGGTTAGGCTCTCCCCACACCTGGCAGTCTAGGTCCTAATTATGCCCTAATTGAAGGGAAAGACCAAAAACCAGCGTACACTAGGCCCTCGATCCATGGAAGGGTTTGAGGACCACTGCCTTAAACCAAAGCTAGGGCTCTCTTTCATCGAGAGCCAGTGATTATGCATTAGAAATGCTAGATTCAGGAATTGCTTCGAAGGTTTGGAGACATGTTGGGAAAGCAATTCACTAGGAAGTACACCTTTTCTGTTTGGAAAACTATTATACAGATATCATATACTGCAAACATTAGAGCACCTTTGTTTGCACTCAGACTGCTAAGCCTGTTGTACTGCAGATGTCACCAGATGACAGTTCTTAAAAAACTGCAGATGCCCTTTCTGGAGTACAGATCTGTGGCACTCACATCAGTCATCATGAAAACTATTAAGTGCCCAGTCCAGTCCCATCTGAATGTTATCACTGCTGCCCCCTTCATGCGCTGCAGTTTGCCTACAGAACCCATTCTCCAACACCTCATCAAACCAAACGTTGTTTATGGAGTTCAGCTCTGTGTTCAGCACCATTACCTCAGAACTACAACAACACAAACATATAAATGTTCACATGAATCGTAAATGACAAAACGAATGTTGGATATACTCTTTTCGCTCATGTCCCTTCTAATACTGTCAGCACTGTATTGTACACACATACAGTAGGTCAACCTTGTGGTTTTGTGTGTTTTGTACCTATATTTGTCTCGGTTCTGGAGTTCCCATTATTTACCCCCTCTTACCTGTAAACCTGTGGACCAATGAGTCTTCTCCGGTGTTTCTGTGAATAGACCAAGGTTTTGGGAACCACTGCCCTAGTCTACCTGTCACCCCATGTGCTATTAGTAACTGAATGAGATTACTGTAGATGTTGTACATACAGTATACCGTATGTTCAGACTTTAAACATCATTTATCACTTCTTATTCCAATGTATTCACAGGAATCAATCAATTTTACTTAAACATATCGATCCTGCAACCCTCAGAACTCAAATTTGTACAAACAAGAATGTTGCAGTCGTTCAAAAGGTCAATTATGCTTACCAAGTTCTGGATAGTTTTTATGTGACCTACAAATATGTTTTTATGTGCCCTACAAATATGAATAAAGCACAATAGCCAGTGTAAGGAAAACATAGGGGACGCCTAATGCAGAACTGTAATCCGTTGTTACCAGCAGTAATATTTTAATCAGATTACAGATACTTGTGAAAAACTAGATAATTGCCTAAAAATCTTAAAATCCAGAAAGGATGTGTGTGTGCAGAAAAGAATTATGACACATTCACTGTACATGTTTTGTTTTTTACTTTTAGCCAGACATATTCATATTTAATTTCATATTTCACAAGGCAATATGCCATCCTAGCTTTCTCTGTCTCACTTGAGTCACACCAGTAGAAACTAACTGGCCCGTCCACAACTGTCCAAAGACCACAGAGAGCTCTGAGGCAGACAGGGGCTTCTTTGTGCTGTGGAGAACATATTCCTTTCACTCAGCGTTCTGGTTTTCATTGTGATACTAATGCAGCAGGCATTCAATTACCAAAATGTCATGTTCCATACTGGCCCACAGCCAAGCCACTATATGGCTTATGAAATGGAGTGTGTGACCCAGGTGTATGTGTACATCAGAGGTCCCGACGTTCCCATTAAGTTAGTAAAACATGACACGTTGGTCCCCACAAGAGTTTATTCGCAGGTCCCAACTAGGCAAAATGCTGTTTTCTGGGGTTAGTTGGGAGTAACGCCTACACTTGGGCATAGTGTTAGAACTGGGGTTTCATTTTCATTTAGGCATTACCAGTTAAGTTAAGGGTTATTCATTAGTATAAATAGTTTTGGGGTCCTCACAAGCATAGAAAATCTAATTTGTGTAAGTTTCAAATCATGGCATATGAAATGGGCTTCAGAAATTGATCAAGTGTCTGTGTGTCAAGACAATATCAGCGTCAAACTCATTCTACAGAGAGCCAAGTGCCTGCTGGTGTTTGGGTTGTCCTTTTAATTGGTGTCTAATTAGATCCTAGACAAGGTGAGTTCCTAACTAATTATTAAAGGCATAATCAAGCAGACGGTAGGAGTGAGAAGCAGCCGACGCTCAACCCTCCAATTAATAAGTTTGACAACAGTGTTTAATTTATTAAATGGAATATGTGTGTGTGTGTCTAAACATCCCAACACACTCACGTACATCTGTGATTTATTACCAGAGGACAATGACTCCAGGAGGTCCTATGGAGGTCTACTTTCCTCTGGTGAAAATGTCAGGGTCTGCAATTTGAGCAACTGTGTTGCTTGGAGCCACCGCTGAACGTAGTTACACCCCCCCAGGGTTAGATGGTCACAAGGAGGAATTCCATATGTACTGTAGGTCCATTTTGATGATGTCACCACACACAGTGATTCAGCGCATGACCTGGGAGTAAATACAATAGGTACAAGAGTTGGACTTATTCCAAATCATGCAATGAAATGGCCACTCAAAAAGTAAGTAAAAGGCTACTGGTCTCTGATCCCAGAGTCCTACCATCTCCTACCAATGTGCTTTCACTGAAGGCACATATCGCACCCACCAAGTAGAATAGCTAGTGTTAGTTTGCTGTAAGAATTATATTTGGAGAATAGCTGGGTGTGTATAAGGGTATTCTGGGTTGATTGGTTGACATTTTAAAACATTTATGTTCCACTTATTAGAGACACCGTATGTTTGAATAAAATCAACTATTTGCACATGATCTACTGCTTTTAAAGCACGATGAATTAAGTAATATCACACATGCGTCAGCGAAGGGGGTCCGGATGTCATCGACAGGGGTACGGACGACAGCGGCGGCTGAGAAGGTGGTCCGCACGACATCGGCGGCTGAGAAGGGGGTCCGGACGACAGCGGCGGCTGAGCAGGGGGTCCGGACTCCTCCCAGGAGGCGTCATCGCCAAACCCTGGCGGCGGAGGGAGGAGTAGGACCTCCAGGTCCGTGGCCAGGAGGGGCTCAGGCTTGGGTGACACAGAGCAGGTGGCCGGAGACTGCTGGAAGCTGTGGGCAGACTGATGGAGGCTGCGGGCAGACTGCTGGAGGCTGCGGGCAGACTGCTGGAGGCTGCGGGCAGACTGCTGGAGGCTGCGGGCAGACTGCTGGAGGCTGCGGGCAGACTGCTGGAGGCTGCGGGCAGACTGCTGGAGGCTGCGGGCAGACTGCTGGAGGCTGCGGGCAGACTGCTGGAGGCTGCGGGCAGACTGCTGGAGGAGGCAGAAGCAAGGCGACCATCTTGTGAGGGTCGGTGGCCCTCTTGGAGAGGCAGAACATAGACTGCAGCAGGCGGGAGAACTCTTCGTGGTCCTCCAATATGTGGTGGTCCACCTCCCACAGGGCCTCGGCAAAGCCACAAGCCCCACCCTCCAGCTGGGAAATAGAAAGGACCACCAGGTCCCTCTCCGATATGAGGCTAACCTCCAGCCTCCTACGGAGACCCCTAACCCACCCTTGTCTGGGCATGGGATCCCTAACATGGGAAATAGGGTGAACCGTGTGGAATGTAGCTGGAGGCCTAGGGGCAGCAACTGAAGGTCTAGGGGCAGTAACAAGAGGCCTAGGGGCAGTACCAAAGCTAGCCTGGGAGCTAGTCTGCGAGCCTAGGTAGCTAGCCTGTGGGCCTGGGTAGCTAGCCTGTGAACTTAAGATATGGCTATCCTGTGAACTAAAGCGATAGCTAGCCTGATAGCTAGAGGGATTGCTAGCTTGAGAGCTAGACTTAGCACTAGGGGAGCAAACATAGCTAGCATAAGGGCCAGGAAGCCTGTTCTGGGAGATGGAGGTGTTCTGAGGATTTGAGGGACTAGAAGATAACTTTTACCGCTTCGACGGGGGGGCCCTACCTCGTGGGCTCACACCCTTGACCGATTGGTTGAGGGACTTCCAGTCCTCGTCCTCCTCCTCGTTGACTCCGGAGACAAAACACTCCATATCCTCCGTCAATAAGCCACTACCGAAAATGGCTACCCCGGTAGCGTCGTACTCCACCTCCCCGGCGGTGTAGCCCATACTGATGGCCTGTTCGACAATCAAACGTTTGACGCGGTCGAGGTCCTCCCGGAAAGAACCGCTCTGGGAGCCATGTCTCTCGTAGAGGTATCTTCGCTGTCTCCAACCGTGGCTTCGTCTGTCCTGCTGTTTCCTTGTATAAAGGGTCGGTTATTCTGTTGCGTGTAGAAAACGAATCAGGAAACAAGTGCAGGCAATGATGATTTACTCCGTACGACACAAGGTACACAGGCTGGAGGATACAAATCAAAGTAATATAATTCTGGAACACGTTAACAGAAGCAATAACCGACACCGAGGTAATACCAAATACTATGGTAATGAACCGATACAAGGCACCTGTGTGCGGAACCTGAAACCTCCATAGAGAAGGCTAGGACTCACCCATGCCCTCTCTGTACCTTACGCCCGACTTGCCTATTGCAGAAACACACATAACTGAAAACACCCACAGGGGGGGCCAAAACAAAACACAAACACAAGAACAACCAAACTATACATAAGGGGTCCATAGAAAGTCACCACATCGCAGCCCTCCCTGGGCTGAAGTGACGGAGACCTTAAAAACGTATGCAGTGTATCCGGAAGTTATATACAGCATTTCACTTTTTCCACATTTTGTTATGTTACAACCTTTTTCTGAAATTGATTAAATTGATTTTTTTCCTTAAAATTCTACAAACAATATAGCGCATAACCGCATAGAAAAAAATGCAGTTTTAAAAATACCCGTGTTTGTGTGGACTAGGCCTGAGAGTCCTTCAGGTGCCTTTTGGCAAACTCCAGGCGGGCTCTCTGGCCACTCTACCATACAGGCCTGATTGGTGGAGTGCTGCAGAGATGGTTGTCATTCTGGAAGATTCTCCTCTCTACACAGAGAAACATTGGAGCTCTGTCAAGACAAGAGTGACCATCGGGTTCTTGGTCACCTCCCTAAGGCCCTTCTCCCCTGATTGCTTAGTTTGGCTGGGTGGCTAGCTCTAGGAAGAGTCCTGGTGGTTCCAAACTTCTTCCAATTACAGATGATGGAGGCCACTGTGCTCATTGGGACCTTCAATGCTGCAGATATTTTTCTGTACCCTTCCCCAGATCTGTCCCTTGATACAATCCTGTCTCTGAGGTCTACATACAATTCCTTGGACTTCAGGGCTTAGCTTGTGCTCTGACATGCACTGATAACTGTGGGACCTTATATAGATGGGTGTGTGCCTTTCCAAATCATGTCCAATCAACTGAATTTACCACTGGTGGACTCCAATCAGGTTGTGGAAACATGTCAAGGATGACCAGTGGAAACAGGATGCACCTGAGCTCAATTTTGAGTGTCATGGCAAAGGCTGTGAATACTTATGTATTATGCAGTTATGTTTATTGCCAACTGGAATACAGGTTTCTCTATGTGGGGCCACAACAAATGAAAGCCAAATATTATTATTAAACAATCATTATTATTCCACCAAATATTGGTTTCTGAACTTATGTTAACACATTAGTATTGTGTTGTTTATAAAAGAATATTAACTTATTTTCTAATTTTTATTTATTTATTACAGTGCAAATTAATGAACAATCTTACACTTCTGTACAGACTGTAAATGAGCCAGATTATAGAGATTATAGCATAGATGATAATTTTCATCTTTGCATTATTCAAGATTTAACAACACTGCATCCTTTCTGTTATTTTGACAAGTTGTCATTTTATGCATCTAAATGCTCTGAATTACAATATTGTAATTTGTGAGAAAGTTTGTCAGTAATTTAAGGAATAAAACTAAAAAATAATTTTACCCAAACAAATACCTATCTATAGTAAAATCAGAGAAACTAATGATTTTGCAGTGGTCTCCTAATTTTTACCAGAGCTGTATATTGGGGTCAGAGTTATATTAAGGTATTGGATCTGTATTTGTCCACCTCATTGTGTTGGTGATTGTATTTCTACACACAGACTTTGGTCACACCCCACCTATTCCGTCTGTATGGACCTTAAAGGTACAATCCTACACAATGTGGCCTTAATATTCTAGGACATGAACATTTCCAGCATAGCCAGAAGAGGACCTTCTCTAGGTTTCTTCCGAGGTTCCAACTCTACTATGGAGGTTTTCCTAGCTACCGTTGCATGCTGGGCTTTTAGGCAAAAACCTATTTGAGATTTTGTGAGAGCTTGCTGCTTTAAAAAGCGATTTATTAAAGAAAATGGATTGATGTATATTGTACAATATTCACTAGAATATGTAAGATTTTCCTTCATTCATTCCTTAATATAAAGTATGAAAATGTTTTGTGTATAACCTTTCATGCTTCTAGGGAAAATGAAGTAGGCCTTAAGTGCTTTCTAGCTATTCAGGTGCCTATCTGCTGCTAAAAATGTGTCTCATCAGAAAATATCCCACATAAGCAGACACACACACAATCAGGTGTTTGCACCTCAACGTTCATGTACTGTACCAATAACCTGGCCTGACATTCAGAACAGAATTTTACATTCCGCATCACTCCATAATTCAGTCTGAAGTTACGTACATAGTAGCCCTTTCTGTGATGTGTTGTCGAAGACCTAGTCCTCATCCCCTAACTGTCATGGTTTATCTTATGGGGACCTAAGATTAGTTAATAAAACACAGTTTGATAATACTTTCTCGTTTCCTCGCACAGTAAAGCATGTATAGCAACTATAGCTTTACTCATGACACTCACCAATTCCAACAGTCTTCTGTTTTGCCACTCGACTATCAGCACATCAAACAAACTAGCATGTGTTGTTAGCATTGTCACTGTTCATCACATAACCTTTCTCTCGGCAGATTTAATATTTATTTTAGTGACTTGTTACCATTGATGCTGCTTTTTTGTTGTTGTCTTTAAGCCACAGTTTGATTCCCTCTCGCCGTTGTCTTTAAACCACAGTTTAATTCCCTCTCGCCATTGTCTTTAAGCCACAGTTTGATTCCCTCTCGCTGTTGTCTTTAAGCCACAGTTTGATTCCCTCTCGCTGTTGTCTTTAAGCCACAGTTTGATTCCTCCTCGCCGTTGTCTTTAAGCCACAGTTTGATTCCCTCTCACCATTGTCTTTAAGCCACAGTTTGATTCCCTCTCACCATTGTCCAAACTACAAATGTGGACAATGCAAATGACGCTGATTAGATCGTTCGGTGAGACAAACAGGTAAGGTTCAAATGAGGCAAACAAAGCAAGACCCAGAGACTGGAGCCAGGTGACTACTGACACATTGGAAGAGAAAGTGCCCAAGGAGACAGCAAGCCAGGCACTGCCTAGACATTAACTTACCCCAGCTGGTTTGGCAAAACAGCCAGATGTGGCCAAATAACTGGAGCTGTCATGGACCTTTGCCTGGTAACATACAGTAGAAATCCAGAGTTCTCGTGAGAGCACAATTTGAATTTGCTCAGCAAGTTACTCAGGCACTTAGTAATTCTGCTCATTAACTATGCCCTTGTAGCTGAGCTGCACCAATCACATCGGTGTATCTGATATAGGCGTGCCAGAGGCGTGTTAAACAGATGACGACAGCGCTGCGACCTCGAAGTCATTAGTAAACATTGTAAGATCGCTATGGATGAACACCAGTTGTTTAAACGGCTTTGGCCACTACAATGAACGAGTTAGCCTTGGCTTTTTGTCCAAAAGAGGAACAGAAGACGGCGCTTGAATCGTTCCTTTTTAAGAAGGACGTTTTTGCTGTTTTGCCGACCTGATACGGCAAGAGTTTAATCTACCAGTTAGCTCTGCCATAGGGGCTTAGCGAAAAACCACTGGTGATAGGTCGTAGTGTTATCCAATTGCTTACAGTGAGTTTTTCAAATGCATGCTTGGTGCCGCCCCTCGCTGGGTCATTTTCATTACTCAATGCCAGACCCACATCTCCTCCGGATTTGGGTCTGGATTTTTCCAGGCTAGGTTAACACCCCTACTCTTACACATAATTGCTGTGGTATACCTTAGTGACCACAGAGAGTCAGGACACCCGTTTAATGTCCCATCCGAAAGACGGCACCTTACACAGGGCAAGTGTCCCCTTCCCAGCCCTGTGGCACCGGGAATTATCTTTAGACCAGAGGGAAGAGTACCCCCTACTGGCCCTACAACACCACTTCCAGCAGCATTGGTCTCCCATCTAGGCCCAACCTGCTTAGTTTTAGAAGCAAATCAACAGTGGGATACAGGGGGGCACTATGTTCCTGGAAATAACTCAGCAAAAGAATAATCATTAGGAACTCCAACGTTTATTTTACTGATAGGTGGTCAACAGCTGTTATACACTATGTGGCCATAAGTATGAGGACACCTCTTCAAATGACTGGTTTGGCTTTTTTAGGCACACCCATTGCTTACAGATGTATTACATTGAGCACAACGCCATGCAAGCTCCATTTGTTTGCAAGCATTGTCAGTAGAATAGACAGTACTGAAAAGCTCAACAATTTTCATTGTGGCACCGTCATACAATGTCACCTTTCCAACAAGTCAATACTTATCATGTTTGTCATGGTCAATTGTAAGTGTGGTTATTGTGGAGTAGAAACGTCTAGGAGCAATAACAGTCAGCCACAAGATTATAAACCACAGAGTCTCACAGAATGGTGCTTGCCTCACTGCTGAGCTCCTCTGGATGCAACGTCAGCACAGCAACTGTTTGTCGGCAGCTATATGATATAAGCAGCTGCATGAAACCCTAAGGTCACCATGCCCAATGCCAAACATTAGCTAGAGTGGCATAAGGCTCAGCTCAGTTGAACTCTGAAGCAGTGGAAACACGTTCTCTGGAAGGAAAGCCATGAGAATGCTACCTGCCTGAGTGTATAGGACCAACTACAAAGTTTAGTGGAGGAATAATGGTCTAGGGCTGTACATGGTTCGAGCTTTGCCCCTTAGTTCAGCGAAGGAAAATATTAATGCTACAGCATGACATTCGAGAAGATTCTGTGGCTTCCTACCAATTTTTTGGCAATAGTGGGGGAAGACCCTTTTGCAAGGCTATACCCCTGGACACAACACATACAGAAAGGTTTGCTGAGATTGGGGTGGAAGAATTTGAATGCTAGCCAGACCGAATTGGCTAACATCAGTGCCCCACCTCACTAATGCTCTTGTGGTTGCATGGAAGCAAAACAAGTCGGAGAGGGTGTACATTCCCTGATAGCTTTAGATCTCTGGATCAATCTGAGCTGGGGCTTGTGGTCTATTTCAGTGCTAATCCTGCGCCTCTCACCACACCACTGCTGCAGATCGTTGGCCCAGAGAGAGGTGATTTGTGAAAAGAATGAAATCAGAGTGAATCATTTGTACCATTATCGCTGTGTTTGTCTTTGCACAGATGTTTCTCATTTGTCATTAGAAAATAAGCGCATTTGTCGACAGATCCCTCAACCACCCCCCTTAGACTTGTTCCCTGCTAGTTCGTTTACCCTTCGAACAAAAGCAGATCACCTCATCCTAACACTGAGCGCATGCAATGCTAAGTACATCTCTCTTCCTTTCAAATTTTTTCTCTTGCTCTATCTTTCATTTTTTTCTGTTGAAAGTGCAATAGCTATAAGGACAGTGCTCTGACCGGGTGCAGGCTGACAAACTGTAAAACACTTTGCGTAACTAGGCTGTGCATCCAAACCAACTCTTTTGTAGAAAGCCAACATACACCATTTCAATTGCTTGTTTGATTCAAGAGTACCATACGTTCCTTCTTATAATATAGGAACTCCTAAAGTTCATTGACAGCTAGAGAAAGAGGATTGGGGAAGAGCTAAAGAATGACAAAGTGAGGTACAGTCGTTCCCTTGAACCTAGCGATTCCGTTCTCCATCTTCCCATTATTAACTCTGCTTCTACTCTTTCTGTTCCTACTAAGTAGCAACAAGCAAATGAGAGAGCAAATGACAGGCTGGTCAACAGTAACAATGAGGCGCACTACCGGCAGGAAAGTGAGAAGTCATTAGTAAGTGCCTAATGAACACTCAAGCCCTAAAACACACGCAGACCCACATTTGAAAAGGAAACACACAATAATGTCCACACAGAGACACAAACAGATGTACTCTCTACACACAAAAACACACAAATGTCCAGTCCAAATACAGAGATGCACAAATATACACTCACCTAAAGGATTATTAGGAACACCATACTAATGCTGTATGACCCCCTTTTGCCTTCAGAACTGCCTTAATTCTATGTGGCATTGAAATATTGGCCCATATTGATAGGATAGCATCTTGCAGTTGATGGAGATTTGTGGGATTCACATCCAGGGCACGAAGCTCCCGTTCCACCACATCCCAAAGATGCTCTATTGGGTTGAGATCTGGTGACTGTGGGGGCCATTTTAGTACAGTGAACTCATTGTCATGTTCAAGAAACCAATTTGAAATGAGTCGAGCTTTGTGACATGGTGCATTATCCTGCTGGAAGTAGCCGTCAGAGGAGGGGTACATGGTGGCCATAAAGGGATGGACATGGTCAGAAACAATGCTCAGGTAGGCCGTGGCATTTAAACGATGCCCAATTGGCACTGGGGGCCTTAAGTTTGCCAAGAAAACATCCATCAAACCATTACACCACCACCACCAGCCTGCACAGTGGTAACAAGGCATGATGGATCCATGTTCTCATTCTGTTAACGTCAAATTCTGACTCTACCATCAGAATGTCTCAACAGAAATTGAGACTCATCAGACCAGTCAACATTTTTCCAGTCTTCAACTGTCCAATTTTGGTGTGCTCTTGCAAATTGTAGCCTCTC
>JACXGM010012693.1:0-15364 GCA_016801145.1 Umbra pygmaea
TGTGAGACAAACTCTTCGATTTGCACTGACATGTTCGGCCAACACAGAACATCCCTGTTGAATGTCCAGTACGGTTTAATCAGCTTTGGAACCTCACTTCTTTCTTTAGGCCATCCGTCCATGGTCACTTTGCATAGTAGTTGCATTTCTTGATCAGCAGCTCAGCTGGCGTCAACTGAAAGTGTCACTGGTTTCTGTACATCAAAGATTTTCAGTGTTGGAGCACAAGTTCTTCCCCCTGAGACCTTCTTCAAAAGTCAATTCATAAAGTCATAAGTCAAAGTCATTTATTTATCATATGCATCGAATACCATCACATCATCATATGCAGATAATTTTTTTTGGACATGGCTTGACACATCTATGCAGTGGGCTTAAAAGGTTACAACAATATAAATAATTTTTTTAAAACAATAATAATAATAATACACTATGTACTGAGAAGTGATCCGTAATATGTACAACAGCAGAAGTAATAAATGTTATAAATATGGCATTGAAAATTACAAGGTGCATTTGAATACTGCTATATCAGATGAAGAGTGCATAAAGTGACCAGAGAATAGTAGTGCTCAACAGATGGTGTGTGATCAGTGACAATGTTCCATGTTGAGCAGCCGAAAGGCCTGGGGAAAGAAACTGTTTTTTAATCTGGTAGTCCGTGCCTTGATGCTCCGGTAGCATCTACCAGATGGCAGCAGCGAGAAAAGGTCACGGCCTAGATGGCTGTGTTCTCTTAAAATGTTCTGTGTTTTCCTAAGGCATCTCTTGTGGTAGATGCCTTGCACGGAGGGCAGACAGCAGCCTATGATTCGCTCTGCTGACTTCACCACCCTCTGAAGGGCCTTACGATCAGCAGCGGAGCAGCTGCCGTACCAGGCTGTGATGCAGCCTGAGAAGATGCTCTCAATAGTGCACCTGTAGAAGTTTGTTAAAATCCGGGCAGACATGCCAAACTTCTTGAGTCTCCTTAAGAAGTATAGGCGCTTTTGGGCAGTTTTTGTTGCCGAGATTGTCTGTCTGGACCATGTGAGGTCATCACTGATGAACACACCGAGGAACTTGAACTCTGAAACTCTCTCAACTTCAGCTCCATCGATGTGTATGGGGGCAAGACTCTCCCTCTGCCGCTTCCTAAAGTCCACAATCATCTCTTTTGTCTTGCTGACGTTGAGAGAGAGGTTGTTGCTCTGGCACCAGGTAGCCAAGGCACTTACCTCCTCTCTGTACGCGGTCTTATCATTATTCTTCTGAGATGATGTGTCCAAGATATTGTATTTTTGACATTCTTATCTGGCACTTGCTCTTGTTTAATTTCAGATTCCATTATCTTGCTCTTTCCAGCAGCTTAATGAGTCTTTGATCATGTTCTTCAGTTGTTTCTCCCCTTACCAGGATGTCATCAATGACGTTGAACACACCTTTAAGACCTTCTAGCATCTGCATGACCGCACGCTCAAAGATTTCACTGGCTGAACACACACCAAATGGTAAGCGAAGAAATCTGTATCTTCCTATTGGCAAGTTGAACGTGCAGAGTTTTGAGCTCTCATCATCCAGTTTTATTTGCCAGAATCCTTGATTAGCATCCAGGACTGAGATTATCTTTGCATTTGGCATGTTGGATACCACTTCTTCCACTGTCAGCAGAGGGTAGTGTTCACACCTATTTTGAAGGTCTTGTGGATCCATGCACATGCGTATCTTGTTTGGTTTTACCACTGTTACCATGCTGTTCACCCGTTCTTCATTATTACAGCCATGTTTTCATCTTGTCTAGCTCTTCAACTACCTTGTCTTTGAGTGCTATAGGAACATTTTTTGGTGGATGAATTACAGGTGAGACATTGGGGTCTGTTTTGATGTGATGCTCAATTGGTAAACAACCAAAGCCAGAAAATAGGTCGTCAAAGTTTTTCAAAGGGTCATCTTTAATATTTATTTCATATATTCTTCTTACCATCCCTAGTTTATCACAGATTGTGCGTCCAAGCAGTGCAGGCACGTTGCCATCGACCACTTGAAATTGAATATTATGCATTTGGTTTCTATAGGTGAAGTTAAGTTGAATATGTCTCACAGGTGACATCTTGTGGCCAGAGTATGTCATTAATTGACAGGTGGATTTCTTTAGTTTTATTTGAGTCTCCAGTGACCTGAATACATTGGTAGGTATTACATTACATGCTGCTCCTGTGTCTAATTTAAATGTAACACTCTTGTTGTTTATTTAAAGGCTTTTTTGTCCATTTGTCTTTTCCATTTTGTTTCAATGGTGACTGTGTGCACATTCTTCATTGTCTGTGTTGTTTGCACATCAATGTTTCCAACAAAGAAATCATCTTGCTCATCACTTTTTTCACCTTGTTCTACAGCCTGTATTTTCTTGGAGGAGACATGTGTTTTGCACATTTTCGCAAAGTGGTTACTTTAGTTGCATGCAAATTTGTCCAAAAGCTGGGAAGTTTTTATATTCATGTTGGTAGCCACATCTTAAACATTTCACGTTTGCTTCCGGTGATTTTCCATTGCATAATGTTTTCTGTTCATTTTGCACTCTCATACCTCCTTTTTTCTTTATGTTTTTGACACTGCTTATATTGTTGACGTCTATTTCTTCACCTAGCATTTTCATCTGGTTTGAGGTTAACTCATTGGCCCGGCAGGTGTCGATTGCTTTTCCCAACGTAAGGTTTGCTTCACGCAACAATCTTGCATGCACATTGTCGTCTCTTATCCCGCATACAATTCTATCCCTGATAAGTGTCAGATCCCAAAAATTCACAGTCTCTTGCCTTATGTTTAAGATCTGTGACGTATGTGTCAATTGTTTCTTCCGAGCTTTGCGCTCTCGTAAAAAAACATGCGAATGTACGGCTCACAATATTCTTTGAATTTCTTCTTTAGTGCATCAATTTTATTCACTTCCTCCTCGGTGAACTGGAATGTGTTATATACTTTTATACAAGTTTTCTTTATTAAGGACAAACAATATTTTCAATACATTTTGCAAATTAATGAATCCCCCTCCCAAGCTCACACCACCCCCAATCCCACATCACCCACCCCCAAAGGTAGGTCCCACATACACACACACACACACACGCACACACACATACACATCAACTGAGAAACCAAATTAAGTGAACATCAAAATAAATAAGTAAAAAATAAAAATAAAAAAACAACAGGGAAAAAAGTGATTGTGGGTGAGTGCACACCCTAATCAGGGAAGTGTTTGTAGCTCTTTAAAATAAGTAATAAAAGGGTTCCAGCATTTAAAAAAGTTATTAGAATTCCCCCTGAGAGTGAATGTCACCTCTAATTTTAGAAAGAAAATAAGGTCCTTCAGCCATAGGGAAACAGAAGGGGACTCTGAGTATTTCCAGGAGAATAGAATCCTATGTCTTGCCAGAGTAGCAAAGGCAACTACATCTGCTTGTCTTCTATAAAGGAGCTGTGGGACTGGTGCAGTACCAAAAATAGCTAGTAGGGGGCATGGTTCAAATTGGACTTGAAGAATGTCTGAAAGGATATTGAAGATAGAATTCCAAAAATGTTCAAGTTTGGGACAAAGGGCAAACATATGGCTAAGATGAAAGGGAGTTGCTCCACACTTGAAACAGGTGTCATCAACCGCACAATAAGCACTACATAGTGTAGGAAACCATTGGCTCATCTAAACCAGTGTTTCTCAAACTTTTTCAGCCAAAGGACCACTTTATCTTCAATTTTTTGTCTGAGGACCACCTAACAGAATCCCACTCTAACACGCCCCCAAAAAACAACAAAATAGGAAGGATAAGCTAAATTTAAGTTTAATATGCAACTGTTTCAAGTCAAAAATGAATTATTCAAACACAAATGCAATGATATGATTAGAAATTATTATACAAATTTAATTTTAATTCAAAAAGTAAATGTGAAATGAGCTGCAGCTTAATATGAACAACAAAACTGCACATGTGAATAAAAAACTGCAATGAAACATATTGTAACAGCCTAGTTTAAAACTGAGGTGGTGGGTATAGGAAGTCTATGGTTGTAACTATGGTTACAATAAAATGCTGAAAAAATGTGTCCAATATCACTGAAATTACTTGGATTTTACACATGAAACAAAACTAGTACATTTAAAAAACTAATCGATCTGGGGATTTAATATTTTGAGATTTCCATGTAAAACTTAAATGTATTACATATACATTTAACGTGAATATTAATGAGACGAGTGGTGCTGCTTATCACACATCAGTTTCGGAATTTCTGGCTCCAAAGAGGAGAGTTTCAGTCTCATACTAGGCTCCACGTTTAGTCTGTTGCGCTGTTTTGTTTTCAAACCAACCAGTGTGGAAAACCCAACCTCACAGTTGTATATAGTTGGGAAGGGCATGAGCACTTTGAGGGCAGATTCTGCAAGCTTTGGATGTTCAGGAAGGAGCTAAGCCCAGAAGTCTGTTAAGGGCTGTTGTTTGAATGACATTTTGAGACCTCCATCTGATGCAATGTCCACAAGACTATTGCCTTCTTGTATTGAGAGCTTGGTACATTGCTCAATGATGTCGCCAAACGGATTTCTGATCCACTCAAAGTCCACATCTAATTCTGGAAAGTATTTTCCCAGCTGCATGTGAAGGCCTTGTATATGTTCCTTTATGGCCGTGACGGTGTTGTCACTCAGGGTCTCTTCAGTTTCTAGAAGAAAGTCTGCTTCACTCTAAAAACAAAAGGTTCTAAATAGCACTAAAAGTGGTTCATGGCTTGTAATCATAGGGGAACCACTTTAAGTGCTATATAGCACATATCTTCAAAAATGGTGCCATGTAGAACCATAAGAGGTGCCATATAGCACCTTAAGCACCTCATAGAACCGCTGAAGAACCGCTGAAGAACCGCTGGAGAAGTAGTGGTGCTATATAGAACCTTAACTATTTAAAGAACCTGTTAAGCCCAGTTTGGTTCTTCAGCGGTTCTTTGGGGGTGGTTAAGTTGTTATATTGAACCTCTTATGGTTCTACATAGCACCATTTGTAAAGATAGGTTCTATATAGCACTTAGAGGTTCCCCTATGATTACAAGCCATGAACCACATTTAGTGCTATTTAGATCCTTTTGTTTTTAGAGTGTAGAGTGGGGAAACAGTCAAATTCACAGCGATCGATGCGTGCGCACGAGAGATTTCATTTGGTGCGGGCCCCTTTAATTTTGTCCTGTACAGTGAAGACTGTGACCGCTTTTCCTTGCAGTGCTAAGTTGAGCGTATTGAGCGTGCTGAAAATATCTGCAAGATAGGCTAGTTTTGAAAGCCACATAAAGTCATGAATTCGATCAAACAGTTCATCAGCTTGGTGCAAAAATTATTTTACTTCATCGCGCAGTTCAAAGACGAGACAGGACCTTGCCACGGGATAACCAGCGCACTTCAGTGTGGAACAGAAGTTTTGTGTGCTCACAACCCATTTCTTCACACATGACTTTAAAAAGATGCGAGCTGAGGGCCTTGCCTTTAATTGAGTTGACTATTTTCACTGCCTCGTCCAAAACAGTTTTAAGGCAACTTGGCATCTTTTTCACCGCAAGCTGTTCTTTGTTGACACAGCGGATGGAGCAACATTGCGCACACGCGTTGCCATGCCCTTGTGTTTGGCTGTCATCGCAGTGGCACCATCAGTGCAAACTCCAACACAACATTTCCAGTCAATGTTATTATGCACAATGAAGGCATTTATTGTATCAAAGGTCGCTTCTCCTGTGGTGTTCATTGGAAGGGATTTACAGAAGAGAAAATCCTTGTGGACTGAGCGCGCATGTATGTATCTCACAAAACACAGAAGATTTGCCTCGTTACCAATGTCCGTGGACTCGTCCAGCTGAAGAGAATAGAAGGGACTCTGGTGTGATCAGCTGCTCTTGGACATTTTCGGACATTGAAGTTATGCGTTGCTGGACAGTGTCATTGGACAGAGGCACTTTGTGCATGTCGTCACTAGCTTTCTTCCCTAGCATTACGTTTGCCATAACTTCTGCAGCAGGCTTAACTAGAGTCTCTCCAATTGAATGGGGTTTTCCCGCTTTTGCAATGAGTAGAGACACTGTATGATGCCTCAGTAGCCTTTGCATTTTCACCGGGCATAAAAAACTGTGAGGGGTTTTTACTCATGTGTTGCTCAAGCTCATCACGTTTTCTCTCAAAAAATGACATTGGTTTATCTGTACAATCTTTGTGCTTAGACTCAAAGTGACGCTTGAGTTTAGATGGTTTCATTGCTTCATTAGCCAATATTTCAAAACACAAAACACAGTGAGGTCTAGGATCCTCAAGATCCCCAGTCAATGAAAATCCAAACTTTATGTACTCATTGTGATATTTTCGCTTAACTTTCTCACATGGTTTTCCACATTGCGCTAGCTCCGATGTCTGCGGGAGTGTGCTAGCCAGTGGCCGTGACTCGGTATCTTCGGTACCGGCTTCAGTGGGCCTTTGTGGTAATGTAGTTTTGCTGCTTTCAGTGGACGCTTGAGCTTTTCATTTGACTCCTCTTTGGTTTAGCCACCGATCCATTTTTACGTTATTAAAACAGCATGGCAAGAACTGTTCACTGTCTTAAATAAGTGACGATTTTATAACTGTCTTAAATAAATGACGGTTTTATAAACAGTTGCCAAGTTTAGGTCATCACCACAGTTTAAGAATTACTGATCTAAACTGATACTTTATATCATGGAATACATGTACTATAGCTATTGCAAACTACACAGTAAACAAAATAAGCAGTTGAATTAGAAGAAAT
Organism: Umbra pygmaea; assembly: GCA_016801145.1. Taxonomy (NCBI): domain Eukaryota; kingdom Metazoa; phylum Chordata; class Actinopteri; order Esociformes; family Umbridae; genus Umbra; species Umbra pygmaea. The sequence goes on from JACXGM010012693.1 coordinate 6,792, forward strand.
TAAAAGAGAAGCTGATGAACCTTCAAACGTCCTAGGCTTATCCCACATGGCACACATCTCAGCAATGTCGGTCCAACGTATGTAGCCAAGATGTTGCCAAAGACCTAGACACTTCTACATTAACCCTTCAGTCTATGTTTAAACAAAGCTTCCTGCTACCCAGCCACTCTACAGCCTACATGTTATAGATCTACTGCCAACATTTAATAGATCTATTGTCAATATTTAATAGAGCTACTGTCAACATTGAATAGATCTACTGTCAATATTTAATAGAGTTACTGTCAACATTTAATAGATTTACTGTCAACATTTAATAGAGTTACTGTCAACATTTAATAGATTTACTGTCAACAGGTATTAGCTCTACTGTCAAAATATAATAGAGCTATTGTTGACATTTTATTAGATCTACTGTCGACATTCAATAGATCTTGTAACGTTCAGGCCTGGAGGGCTGTTATATGGACTCCCTTTTGTGCATCGTCTCTTGTGTTTATGTCTCCCTTGTTGCCTTTAGTGTTTACACGGTGGTTTGGTTAGTTGTTTATTACCTCATGTGTCCTTAGTGTACTGCCCTGTGTGTGTCCAATGTTAGTATTCAGGTTCCTTCCCCACGTGTGGTGTTTGCCTCCCTCTTGTGCCTCTGTTGTGTCTTGCATGTTCTCCTTGATTTGAGTTAGGTGACGTCAGTGTTGTAGTGCCCAGATGATTCCCATTGTATCTCGTTAGTCGTTGTATTTAGGTTGAGTGTTTGGTCTTGTTCTCTGTCGATCAATGTATCCTCTTGCGTGTCTCTGTGTTCATGATCTATGTATTCATAGATCACGGAAGTCTTTTGTTTATTAGATTAAAGTTCTATTGGATTATTGCAACCTTCGCGCCTGTCTCTATCTTCTATGATGGACAACGTAACAGATCTACTGTTGACATTCAATAGATCTACTGTCGACATTCAATAGATCTACTGTCAACATTTAATAGGTCTACTGTCGACATTTAATACATCTACTGTTGACGATTTTTAGATCTACTGTCGATATTTAATAGGTCTACTGTCGACATTTATTACATCTAGTGTTGACAGTTATTAGATCTACTGTCAACATGTAATAGATCTACTGTCAACATTTATTAGATCTATTGTCAACATTTAATTAGATCTACTGTCAGTATTTAATATATCTACTGTCAACATTTTTTAGATCTACTGTTGACATTTAATAGATCTACTGTTGACATTTAATAGGTCTACTGTTGACATTTAATCGGTCTACTGTTGACATTTAATCGATCAACTGTTGACATTTATTACATCTACTGTTGACATTTAATAGATCTACTGTCAATATTTAATAAATTTACTGTCAACATTTAATAGATCTACTGTCAATATTTAATAGAGTTACTGTCAACATTTAATAGATATACTGTCTACATTTAAAAGATCTACTGTCGACATGTATTAGATCTACTGTCGAAATGTATTAGCTCTACTGTCAAAATGTAATAGATCTACTGTTGACATTTAATAGATCTACTGTCGACATTTAATTCGATTTACTGTCAACATTTAATAGATCTACTAACAACATTTATTAGATCTACTGTCAACATTTAATAGATCTACTGTCAACATTTAATAGATCTAGTGTCAACATTTAATTAGATTTACTTTCAGTATTTAATAGATCTACTGTCAACATTTAATAGATCTAGTGTCAACATTTAATTTGATCTACTGTCAGTATTTAATAGATTTACTGTCAACATTTTAAAGATCTACTGTTGACATTTAATAGATCTACTGTCAATATTTAATAAATTTACTGTCAACATTTAATAGATCTACTGTCAATATTTAATAGATTTACTGTCAACATTTAATAGATCTACCGTCTACATTTAAAAGATCTACTGTCGACATGTATTAGATCTACTGTCGACATGTATTAGCTCTACTGTTGACATTTATTACATCTACTGTTGACATTTAATAGATCTACTGTCAATATTTAATAAATTTACTGTCAACATTTAATAGATCTACTGTCAAAATTTCATAGAGTTACTTTCAACATTTTTCCTCAGTTTCCTCAGGAGGGTGGCGGGCGTCTCCCTTAGAGATAGGGTGAGAAGCTCAGTCATCCGTGAGGATCTCAGAGTAGAGCCGCTGCTCCTTTGCGTCGAAAGGAGCCAGTTGAGGTGGTTTGGGCATCTGGTAAGGATGCCCCCTGGGCGCCTCCCTAGGGAGGTTTTCCAGGCATGTCCAGCTGGGAGGAGGCCTCGGGGAAGACCCAGGACTAGGTGGCGAGATTATATCTCCAACCTGGCCTGGGAACGCCTCAGGATCCCCCAGTCGGAGCTGGCTAATGTGGCTCGGGAAAAGGACATTTGGGGTCCCCTGCTGGAGCTGCTGCCCCCGCGACCCGATCACGGATAAGCGGATGAAGATGGATGGATGGATGGATGGATGGATGGATGGACTTTCAACATTTAATAGATCTACTGTCAATATTTAATAGATTTACTGTCAACATTTTATAGATCTACTGTCTACATTTAAAAGATCTGCTGTCGACATGTATTAGACCTACTGTTGACATGTATTAGCTCTACTGTCAAAATGTAATAGATCTACTGTTGACATTGAATAGATCTACTGTCGACATTTAATTAGATTTACTGTCAACATTTAATAGATCTACTAACGACATTTAATAGATCTACTGTCAACATTTAATTAGATCTAATGTTAGTATTAATAGATCTACTGTCAACATTTCACAGATCTACTGTTGACATTTAATAGATCTACTGTTGACATTTATTACATCTACTGTTGACATTTAATAGATCTACTGTTGACATTTAATAGATCTACTGTTGACATTTATTACATCTACTGTTGACATTTAATAGATGTACTTATGACATTTAATAGATCTACTGTTGACATTTATTACATCTACTGTTGACATTTAATAGATCTACTGTCGATATTTAATAGATGTACTGTCAACACTTAATAGGTCTACTGTCGACATTTAATAGATCTACTGTCGACATTTAATAGATCTACTGTCGACATTTTATAGATCTACTGTTGACATTTAATAGATCTACTGTTGACATTTAAGAGGTCTACTGTTGACATTTAATAAGATCTACTGTTGACATTTATTACATCTACTGTTGACATTTAATAGATTTACTGTCAACATTTAATAGATTTACTGTCAATATTTAATAAGTCTACTGTCAATATTTAATAGATTTACTTTCAACATTTAATAGATCTACTGTCGACATTTAAAAGCTATACTATTGACATTCATTAGATCTACTGTCGACATGTATTAGCTCTTCTGTGAAAATGTAATAGATCTACTGTTGACATTTAATTAGATTTACTGTCAACATTTAATAGATCTAGTGTCGACATTTAATAGATCTACTGTCGACATTGATTAGATCTACTGTCAAAATGTAATAGATCTACTCTTGACGTTTAATAGATCTACTGTCGACATTTATTAAATCTACTGTCAAAATTTATTAGATCTACTGTTGTTATTTAATAGATCTACTGTCAGAATTTATTAGATCTACTCTCAACATTTTATAGATCTACTGTTGACATTTAATAGATCTACTGTTGTCATTAATTACATCTACTGTTGAAATTTAATATACCTACAGCTGATGGATTGTTCTTGGTGTCGAATGAAAAAATCACTTTCAGAAAGCTTTTTGTTTTGCAATGACCAATTAGAGACTTGCATTGTTCCAAAACCTTTTCCCATGTCTTTCCTGAACTGTAGTGCAATGGTTCTAATTGACTTACAGTACTCTTACTTCTGTGTACAAATCACATGTTGTATGTTTTTAAACAGCTCCAATATGTATGGAAGGCACTATAAAATAGACATGGGTTGTCTTCATAGAAAACTGTACACTGTAGCACAATAAAGTTTTACTGCAATGTATTATATATATTTATTCACCAGCTACATTGTTGTTTGTTGTTTATGTTCTAAAACTTCAGGAAAGAAGATCCAACAGTGGCCATGACAACAGCAGTACGTGTAATGGGACTCCTACAGATATATGTGGCAGGTATTCATATCCTAGATATCTTATTGAACTTAAGGGATATTCTGGTGTGTTCTATTGAGAACAGCTACTAAAGCCACGCCCTGCCATACAGTGCGTATAGAAAAGAATCACCCCCCTGTAAAACAATAACATTTTGTTGCTCTGCAGCCTGAAATTAAAATGGACAGACACCGTTTTTCTTTCATTCAGCTGTATGTACAACTCATAACATCCAAGTGAAAGATATAATTCCAACTTGTCAGAAAAAAATGAATTACAAATTAAAAAACAGAATCACTGAGTTGAAAAAAGAATCAACTGGTCATGTTTCCACATGTTATTAGAAAGAGAGACTGGCGCGAAGGAATGCCAATAATCCAGATAAGTTTAATTCAAACACTGATAAAACAAATACTGCCTATCAAAACGATATACCAGTAACACATCACCGGGAGCACGTAACAGTGAACATTGACCAACAAGGGAGGAAAGCAAACACACAAACTAAATACTGAAACAAATGAGGACTAACGCACAACAGCTGGGGAATAACAATCAATGACGTAACCTAAAGCAATGCATGAAACAAACACAAGAGGGAACCAAAACCTAACAAACACACAGGGTATAAATCTAAAAATGAAACACACATACAGGACAGAAATCAAAACAACACACAGGGCAGTAACTATAACAAAAAGAGTCCATTACACAGCCCACCCAAGGCTGGATGTGACACAACCCCTCTAAAAATGACTTGTACACCCAACCAGTGTAGTTAATCACCTTCTCAATAGCACACAAATTATAGCCATTTGACTTTCAACTGTGATCAGCTGTGGTCATTTTGATTAACTCAGCATGAAACAAGCATTTCCTGAAGCATTTCAGTCATTGGTAGTGCAACCTAAGAAACAATCAACTATGGGTGCCAGGGCATTGTTAAAAGATCTATGGGATAAAGTTGTGGACAGGTACAAGTCAGGAGATGGATACAAAGCAATTTCAAAGGCTTTATCAGTGCCTAGACGCACAGTGAATGTATAAGTATGTTCAGATTGTTAGTGTAGAGTTGGTCTCTTGTGTTCTAGTTCATGTTGTATATGGTCTGTTTTTGTGTTTATGTAGGGTTGTTCTTGTTTAGTATGGTAGGTTTCATTGTAATCACTCCTATATTCTTGTCTGTGTTTTGTCCAGTTCTTCCTTGTTGTTGATATAAATATTACTTTTTTGGTGAAGACGAGCCTGCCTCCTATATACGATAAAATGTGACAGTCGCTCCAAACTGCATGAAAGAACCAGGAGGAAACTGGTCAGAGAGGCTACCAAGAGGCCTACAGCAACTCTACAAGCCTAAGCGGAATATTTCAGAAACAAAAAAAACATAAACCCAGACTTTCAGCATCTTTCCACGCACTTTTCATCAGCCGACGAAGCAGTCGACTACAACAACAGCCAACTTAGCAGCCTCCTGGACCTCCATGCCCCTGTTAAAACAAAAACAGTCACCTTCACCCGCTTAGCTCCCTGGTTCACAGATAGACTTCGTAAGATGAAGGCAATATGGCGGGTCCTTGAGCGGCGCTTCAAAGCCTCTGGCCTTACTGTCCAAAAACAAATTTACTGGGAGCAACAACAAACAGGCAAGGTCACAGTTTTACTCAAATGCCATCAGAAGTAGCCCAGGGAATCCAAGCAGCTTTTTTCCACTATAAACCACCTTCTCAAACCAAGCAGAGCAATAAATTCATGGATTTTTTGTGATTTTTTTAAAAATATTGCACATATTCGCTCTGTTCTTTCTGGTCCTCCCACCCAAATTGTTCCCCCAACAGATATTGTCTACCAACCCCTAAACTACTTTCCTGAGGTGTCATCAGAAGAGGTGCAGAACATCATCAGGAAGACGAAACCCTCCACCTGTCCCCTGGACCCTCTCCCATCCTCCCTGGTAAAAACCCATCACTGTCCTAAGTCCCCTAAACACCGCTGCTATAAATCATTCCCTCCAAACTGGTCATGTTCCCCAACATAAAAAAAATGCCATTATCAGACCATTGCTAAAAAAAACACTCTTGATCCGGAAGTCCTATCCAACTATAAGCCCATCTCCAATCTCCCCTTCATATCAAAAGTACGTGAGAAAACAGTTGCTACTCACCTTCAGGACCACCTCAAACAAAAAAACCTTTTTGAAAAATTCCAGTCAGGATTCCGCTTTGCTCACAGCACAGAGACGGCCTACGTCTGAGTTACAAACAACCTCCTCATATCATCCAATGCTGGCTCTCCCTCCCTCCTCATGCTCCTGGACCTTTCTGTTGCATTTAATACTGTCGACCATGGCATTCTTCTAAATCGGTTCCACCTCACCACTGGACTCAATGACACTGCCCTCAGTTGGTTCAAATCATACCTCACAAACCGGACAGAATACATCTCCCTGGGCCACTTCAAATCAAATCCAATTACAGTTACTTGCGGTGTCCCCCAGGGGTCAGTCCTTGGCCCCATCCTCTTCATCCTCTACCTCACCCCCCTTGGCAAAATTATCAGCCGCCACAACATTTCATTCCACTGCTATGCCGATGACACACAGCTATATGTAAATGCAACAGCTGAAACCTCACCTTCACAGTCATCCCTATCAATACTCACCACCTATCTGGAGGAGATAAAGGTATGGATGGAAAACAACTTTCTTCGACTAAACAGTTCCAAAACTGAAGTCATCTTGTTTGGCACTCCTTACCAGAACAAATCATCATCCATAACCAGAATCAACTTTTCTGGCTCTAACATCCCCCTCTCATCAACAGTCACTAATCTTGGTGTAAAAAAGGAATCCCAGCTCACTTTTGAAGCTCATATAAATCACCTATGCAAGACTTCTCTCTACCACCTCTGTAACATCTCTAAACTCAGTCCCATTCTCTCCCTCTCAGATGCCGAAAGGTTGGTTCATGCCTTTTTCTCCTCCAGACTGGACTACTGTAACACACTTCTCATTGGGATTCCTAGAAAAGGTCTGCAGAGGCTTCAGTACATCCAAAACTCTGCAGCAAGGATCCTGATGAGAGTGCGGAAACATGAGCTCATCACCCCCATTCTCCACTCACTCCATTGGCTTCCCGTCTCCACCAGGATGTGGCTTGTATGGAAGGGTTGTAAGAAAAAAGCCACTTCACAAGAAAGGCCACATGCAGTCACGACTAAGCTTTGCCAAAACGCATTTTGAAGATTCTAAGGCCACGTGAAAAAAGGCAATGGTCAGATGAGAATAAAATGGAATTGTATGACCTCAACGCCAAGCAATATGTCTGTCGAAAATCCAATACAGCTCACCATCTAAATAACACCATTCCTACAGTAAAGCATGGAGTTGGTAATATCATGTTATAAGGGTTGTGTCTCTGCAGCAGGGACTTGAGCACTTGTCAGGATAGATGGGGCAAAATACTGTCAAATTTTCAATGAAAACCTGCTGCTCTCTGCCAAAAAGTTGTCAATGAGAAGATTTACCTTCCAACATGACAGACAATGACCCACAGCACACAGCAAAACTGAACACAGTGGTTGAAGGAGAAAAAGGTGAATGTCCTTGCATTGTCACGGTTTGTGTTGGTTGGACAGAGAGAGGACACCAGGTGGATGCACTTCATATTTATTTTGACAGTTGAGGCTACTATGCGAGAGAACACGAAATTGGTTGCAGGGTACACAAATGGAACGAGGCACACAGGATCATACTAATATGGCTTACATATTCTTTACAGTGGTACGGAACACTGAAATAGCTACTAGTAACGCATATACACTACACGGCATTATTCCAACACCATGGACTCACTTTTTACAACAGAATATCCCATGTAGCGCCGTCTTCACAACTCTACGAACACCATGACAATATATCATTGGATTTTTTGCATACCTTCGCGCTTCTGTCATTCATATATACACACCGAAAGGATCTGTGACAGATTGACCAACCTTAACCAGATGAGACAGCGAAGGAGAAACAGTGTTGCTCGCCGTCAGGAGGAGAGCTTTTCCGTCTCTTTGGGGGGAGTAATTTTCAGAGGGGCGCATGCTGCTTACCTTCCCTACGTTATGGAGAAATAGCAGTCAACGGAGCGGGTCTGTCTCGCCTCCATGTGGGATGTCGATAGCTCAGACGAGGAGGATTTCCACATGGAGGTGGAGGAGGACAACCAGCTCCCCTGGGAGGAATTGGAGGAGTGGGAGTTTCCCCCGGACTGGAGAGGGGGAGCCATTCGGCGGACCGCACCTCATCTGACACAGCTACAGGCCCTGACGTCCTATATTCCCTCCGGTAGGGTTTTCCAGCCTCCCATGTTACAGGCTAGCTTTCCTAGCATAGAAGCTAGGGTCCCTAGCACACAGGCTAGCACACCCCCTAGCTTCCCCAGCCCTCCTAGCTCTCCCTTCTTCCAGGCCAGCTCCCAGGCTAG
>JACXGM010012694.1:7794-23747 GCA_016801145.1 Umbra pygmaea
CCAGTGTTACAACATTTCACAGTTTAATGTTTGTATGTGGCGCTACACTAAAGTCTAGTGACAACGCTATAAAAGCCTATTGCGGTGCTTGCGTCACTCCCTTATCCCTCCTACCAGTTCCTATGGCCACTTGACCAGTGCGAATGCAAATAGCAAAACCTGTTTTTGGGGAGAGTAGTTAGTAGAACTGTTTAGAAGTAGACTGTTCCTATAACTACGTTCCTGTAACTACTTGGTCGGAAAGCGGCTATTGCCATCTAATTCTTGTTCCACTGCTCATTCAACAAGGAAGCCTTTAGTCAGTACACGCGTGGAAGGCTTATACAGTCACCTACTACACTTTTGTGATAGAACTCACAGGCAATTTGCACATAATCTGCACAAAGTGAGTTGCTGGAGAGCAATGTAGCAAGATTTCTTTTGTTTGGGGGGGGGGTACATTTTGTGTTAGTTTCATGGACACAACAGCAGGAAACAGAGGCTAGGGAGACAGGTATGTAGGAGGGCTCGAACCCCCGTTACCAGGGGATACGGGTGCTAACGGGTGCTGCAGAGTCAGGATCTAAGCCCGCTACACCAACATGGAGTCCAGATAGGTAAACATAGAGTCAGGATAGGTGACATGGAGTCAGGATAGGTGACATGGGGTCAGGATAGGTAAACATGGAGTCAGGATAGGTGACATGGAGTCAGGATAGGTAAACATGGAGTCAGGATAGGTAAACATGGAGTCAGGATAGGTAAACATGGAGTCAGGATAGGTGACATGGAGTCAGGATAGGTAAACATGGAGTCAGGATAGGTGACATGGAGTCAGGATAGGTGAGATGGGGTCAGGATAGGTAAACATGGAGTCAGGATAGGTAAACATAGAGTCAGGATAGGTAAACATGGAGTCAGGATAGGTAAACATGCAGCCAGTGCCAGAGTGACTTATCCGAGTGTGTACTATACCATCTAAGTTGGACTGGAGTTGTTTGTCATAATTTTATACCAACACACTGTCATCTGTCTCCATCTCTGAAGTGATGTAGTCATTTTCTTTTAATTTCACTTTAATGGGAGTAGCAGCTGTCCCTGTGTTGTGCTCTAAATTCTTCATCATCTTCTATCATTATCAGTTTTTCTCTGCTGCTGTCATTAGCACACTCTGATTCGTCAGATCTGATTTCTCATCGGAAAGCATTATCCAGATGAAATCCAAAGTAAATAAATATTTCATGTGTTTTTGGTTTTATGGCATCTGAATGACACATGGCGGATCTATTCACATTGATAAAATACTAGTGAGGGTTTCACCAACCACCTCAATCCTATATCTCACACCACCCCACCATCAACCCTTGGCCTTCCCGCAGGCTGACTCACAACAACGCAGCTGTCAAGGCAGTGGGTGTTGACAGCTGTGTATCAGTCTTGACTGTGCAGTGTCCCCCAGCCTGTGTGTGCAACTGAAGTCCAGATGGAAAGGTGATGGGGAGTCATTTGAATAGGGGAGAACCAACAGTCACCAACTTCATCAGCAAAAGTATTCCCTAGGACTCTCTCTCTCCATCCACCATACCGCTCTCTCTCTCTCCATCCAACATACCTCTCTCTCTCTCTCCCCCATCCACAATACCTTTCTCTCTCCATTCATCATACCACTCTCTCTCCCCAACCAACCTCTCTCTCTCTCTCTCTCTCTCTCTCTCTCTCTCTCTCTCTCTCTCTCTCTCTCTCTCTCTCTCTCTCTCTCTCTCTCTCTCTCTCTCTCTCACCCCCTCTCTGATTTTTCTCTCCCTCTCTACCTTGGTGGGGACCCCCCCTTCACAGCCTTCCTTTCCACTAGCCCAATCTGTCAGCTTTCCTGGTCAATTTGTCTACTCTATACCCCTTCCAAATGCACTCACACTTCCTCCTCATCCTTTTCAGAGATGGAGACCGGAGATAGCCACAAGAGAATCACCCTCACCGCCCATCTCCCCAGCAGCCTAATCAGAACCCATCGGCACTATGTCACAGTGTCTCTCCGCCTGTCATCTAGTGTGCCTCCTTGTGCCTCAGAAAGCCCTAGAGTGGCCTGTCCCCCCTGCAACCAGATCCTACAAAGTGATACTCCAACCCTGCAGGGACAAAGGCCAAAGGGGCTGAAGTCAACATCTTCTTTTTCATGCCACTAACACCACACCACCCGCCAGCGGCCCATGATAACGACACCCTGCTGTGTGTCCAACCATAAGAACACAGTCCTTTCTCACAAGGGTGGATGGCGCCTCCCTGTCACCCTTTAATTCCAGCACTGGACAGGCTAGTGAAGGGTAACTTCCTCCTGGCCGGAGGGCCCTGTGGAGACCGACCCGCATGCATACATGGCAGTGGTTTAATGGCCCAGTGATGTGGAGAAACATGATAGGCCAACTCCTCTGGGCAGCGTTGACCTTCCCATCAAATGCCGGCATCACCCCCCTTCACCTCCTTGCCAACCTTGGCAGACATGCGGCCGCTATTGCGAAACATGGCTGAACACCTGTATCATTGTGCTCAGTTACATCCAAGCGGAAAGCCAATTCTCCGCGAGCCGCCCCGGCCTAGTCGCCAGCCTCGCTGCAAATCCAAGGCCTTTGTGTAGTCACGCTCCCTCGCTGTAAAACAAGCCCAATTTGTTATTCCCTGTGGCAGAGCAGAGGGAGGCTGCTATCAGACGGCGTGGAGCTGTTGTTGTGATAAAACCCTGAGCAGAAAAACAATAACGAGGGAGAATATCAACAGGTTGCTGCGTTGTAATCTCTCACCGCTTCAAAAAGACCAATAACCAATGAAACAACTGTTCCACCTATCTCAGTCACTACAAGAAAATGCCATTACTTCATCAATGAAGAAAATACATAATTGAATTTGAGAGATAAGATGTTGTAATGCTCTATGTTTAAGCCACGCTGCTCTTCAGGAATTGTTGCCGCGATGTTGATGGGGAATGGAAAATCCTCCGTCAATCCCACCTTCTCCATTATACTGCTTTGTTCCTACTTGGAACTCAGTACTTGATGTATTGGCATGCAGGACTTCTCCAGTGGGTGGGCTTGTGTAACATAATTCACATTTATCTACAGGGGATAGATGCAGAACAACAAACTAAATTAAGGCTCAGCTTGGTATTACCCAACCTGAGGCTCTGACTGGGTAAAGTTCCTCCGTTCTTTAATGCCTCATGACCAAAGGCTTCACACAGTGATATATCACATACACACCCATACACTCATTAACACAAGCAGGCACACGTTTCGTGTCTAATAATTAAAAAAAGAATACAAGAGTGCGTTGATATAAGGAGCAAACAGGACTCAGTCTATCTCTAGACAGAATCAGTTTATTTTGCAAAACAGACCCCGCACGTAAAGCCACATAGGCTCTTTTTATCTTAGTTCCAAAACCCTGAATTCCTAAGACCGGGCCGGGATGACACTCCTCCTTTCCCTAACCTCAGTCCTGTTCACCTCTAAGATTTAACATCTGCCAGCTACAATTTATAGCCTTGGTGCATTCTCCAGGTTCTTCCTGTTGTAACACCCCTATTGTTTTAATGTCTAGCTGTCTCAAGCCCTGAAGCTAATTATCTCCCTTGACCAACACACCATCTATTTACTTGGCGATAAATCCAGAAACAAAAGGTTGACCCAATTCATTTATCCTGACCTAGCAGATTTTATCACCCCCCTACTGAAAAACATACATGACTGAGCTTACAGTTTGAGTGAGATAAAACAGGCTTCCCACACTGGACATTCACAGTATCTTGATGTGGTCACAATTATAAACTTCGGTCTGTAAAATAAATGACTTAACATTCTATAGATTACTATGGGCTTCTCAAAAATACTAAACACTCCTTATGGCAATTAATTAACACATTTTCTAGAATGCATAAGTCTCTAACAGTCATTTATCAAAATACCAATTCTACAAAACAACTATATGGTATAACTATTTCACACATTTTGTAGAGGCTGTATCATTTTCCTCACACGCACGGACAGGCACACACACAAACAGACACATTCAGGAGTGCATGACTAAAGCGGTTTCCCTGTTGGCTGCTGTAGCAACCTACCAAAGGCAGGCCTTAATTTCCCCCAATCACAACTACAAAGGGCAATCTCTCTATCCAGAGAGATCCAGCAGGATAAAAGTGATTGCCTGGAACCATTCACACACCACCACACACTCTGCACTCTAGCAGCAAAAACACACGCCGTCAGTCACACACACATGCAAGGATGTACACAAGTAGACACACAGGCTGTTTACGGTTTGTGCATTTTCAATTCCTTATTTACTATTGCTGTACCAAGCCGTTGAAAGTTCAATAATGGAAAATAAGTCGGTTGTTATTTGCTCGCCCTTCTTTTCTCGTTAAAGATATTTAAAATGTTGTTTGTGTCGCCCTTGTTTCAATGCCATTACTTCACAGTGAAGGATGGGCTGTGAGAGCGGTGCATGTGAACAGGGAGGGGAGATGTGCTCCAGTACAACTCAGGCATGAGCCATGGGAATGCACTCTGTAGCATTTCTGTTTCCTTCATTCCCACTATTATAATTAGAGCTATTGAGATGTAAGCCTATCTCACTGTGTTTGAAGTACCCTGCCTCCCAAATGAAGAAGTGCATAGTTGATTACAATTCCACTGGTATCCTACGCTCCAGCAGGTTGGAGCCAAGAGGAGTTTATTTGACAACGATGGATTTCTAAAAACGATTGGAGGAATGGACAGCACCCAACTCGACGTGAGAGTATCATGGCAAAACTAGTATGTGAAGAGAGAAGCCCTTCCCTTTGATGAATGTGAAGGTTATATGTGAGACGCAAAATATGCTACTGAATGTGGTGGCAAGATGGAGGTAAAGGGATGGAGCCTTATTGATGATTGTTGAATATACTTTTTTATGCCCCACAAAAATGCTGCTTATAAACATGATATCCCTTTACATTTTTTAATAATTGTGTTTTTAAACTCACAACTCCATATAAACAATCTAGGCAGTAGTGGTGTCAGCTAAATTTTTCAGCTACCCGCAATTCTTCATAGCCTATCTGCATCTGTGACCGATAGACTATATCGATTTAGATGGATTCTGAAACCAGCGCCCAATCTGAAACATAAAATCATTTTGCTGTAACATACAGTTTGCGAATGCACTGCCATAGAGGCTAGATTGTTTTACTTTCCATACAAGCAAATCTATGCTCTCATGAATGTAGAAATGTACATAGGTATTCGTCATGTTGTCTTAATCACTTTTTAAACATGTCTGAGATATATTGGCTTAGCTGACAGCATGAACCTTTAGCAATAGAAGAGTCGATAGCGCACCAAATTACAAGTAGACAGAAAATTACCTCTGAAAAATCTATTTAATTATATACTGTATAATAGAGTGTATATTACATATTTCCCAATGATACATTGTCACTGTTTTCCCCTGTGTCTCTGTTTTATTATTAGTTTGTACTCGACCCCTTGTTTTCTCATTCTCCCTGACAATATCTCCTCAGTTCCATATAAGGACTTCATGTACTTGTCTTGACTCCATTAAGTCATTAGTGTTTGTATTAAGTCACTCCCTGTTTGCTTGGTCATTGTCATTCATTGTTCCTGTCTGGTGTCTTGTTACATGTTTCTGCATTGTGAGTGTTACAAGTCTAGATTTTGAGTTTGCTGTCTACAAACTGTGTTTTGGGAATACCAGTTTCTAGCATTCAGTCATTTTGGAGTTAGTACCTCAGATGCTTTGTATTTAAGATGAGAGTCTTCTAGCGTTTGTTGTTTTTGTAGTGACATTTCAAGTGTATTAATTTTAAATAAAGTCGCACTTATGGAGATACGCACCTGCCTCCTACCATAATAAACTATGACATAATGAATGACCCTAACAAAGAGACAGTGTTTTTAAGAGAGTGGAGGCACAGCAAACTTCAGCCACATCTCACGTGGACTCAGAATGACACCAAATCCGAGCTGGTCAGGGAACACAGCCCAGTGTAACGTTTCCCAGTTCCCCTTCCCTGGAAACTGCCACTTCCTTTGTCTATATTGCTCAGAACTACGATTCCCATTCCCCAGTTCTTCTTCCTGTGGACTACAGCTTCCCTAGTCACGCCTCCTCAGAACCACATTCCCCATACCTGGACTCAATTATCCCAATTCAGTACACCTGCTCACTCCAGTCTGTATTTAAGCCACTTACCTCTCATTGCCTCTTTGCAAGGTATTGTGGGTATCATTTCTCCATTCTGAGCATTCCCTTTTTGTATTGTTATTCTGGTTTTGACACTTGCTTTGTATTATCAATAATTCTGACTTAGATTGACCCTTGTACCTTTGCCATTACTAATAGCTTGCTATTCTGGCCTAAACCCTGCTCAGTTTTTGGTATTTATTCTGCCTGGGATTGTCCTCTGTACCGTTGCCATATATCCATGCGTCCTGTTTAGATTAAACAGTGTTCCTTTTTTCTATCCGTGGGAGTGTTCATTACACCCAGTCCCCATGGAGAGTTTTCATGGGACCCCACTAGATGTCATCCCCTTCTTCAGCAAATAGACTACATTTTCCAACAGCCAATTTGGGGTTCTCTGTCAGGGGAGGACAAGGTGCTGGGAACCATCTCGTTCCTGTCCGGCCAGGTTTTGGAGTATGATGCAGGAGATCCAGCTATGCAGTCATATGCAGCACAGAACTTTCACCATGGCCTTCGTTGCTCCTCACTCTGGCCATGATGCCCTGAGTGTATTGTATGTCCTACGGCCACAATGGCTTTGTGCCCCTGCTACTGTTAAAACCTTGTGGTCAGCAGTCTGTTTTTTGTTAATAAGTTTGGGTGTAAATTGTCTTAAACCTGCATTATGTGCTGTGTTTTTCTAGCCTGGGAGAAACCTGATGGACTTCTGGCAAATTTAGATTTGCTCTGCAAGTCAGTCTGGCCAGGAGCCAATTCAAGCCCATTTCCAATTTTTCCAAATCGAGGCACCAATCACAACTGTTGAGGCGGGCTTTATATGATGACGATAGCGCAGCTTTATACTGTCATTGGTTGAAGCAAACAATTACAATAATGGCTGCTGCAATGGAACATCCACAATATCACTTGTTCGAATCAGCTATCGCGTCTGTTTTAAGCGATTTTAAATTTCCTTTTTGTTAAAAACCGAGCAAAGGACAACACTCGAAGCCTTCATAACCAAAAAAAAGATGTTGTTGCGGTCTTGCCAACTCGACTCTGCAAAAGTCTGATATATCCAATTGCGCTGAGAGGCATTTCAGCTGTGTCTGTTGGTGATGCCCCTTTGGAAATTGGCTGTGAATTAGCCTTGCCCAGACCCACTCTGAGTCAAAACTGAGAAGGGTCTGGTGTTAACCAGGCTAGTGTTTTTCAAAAAATACAAAGAAATACAAGAACTATGTTTTAGGAATAGTAAACGTTAGGAACCAGCATATTGGATCCAGGGGTGGAAAACATCAACTAAAATAATACAAAATATAGACAAAATAGTAGAATAACAATATTGACAATTCAACAGGTTGCTGCATTGTAATCTCTCATTGCTTAAAAAAGGACATTATCCAATGAAAAAACTGTCCCACCTATCTTAGTCACCACAAGGAAATGCCATTACTTCATCAATGATGGAAAGACAATTGAATATGAGAGATAAGATGTTGTAATGCTCTATGTTAAAGACACATTGCTCTTCAGGAATTGTTGCCGCATTCTTGATGGGTAATAGAAAATGCTCTGTTAATCCCATTTCCATTTCTACTACTTTGTTACTACTTGGAACTCACTACTTGATGTATTGTAAAAAAGTTAACTTTTTTGTGGAAAAAACAGCTATTATTAATTAAATTTATTAAAAAATCAGCTATTATTCAAAGCATGTTATGTGACCCGCCACCTACATCTAGGTGTACGAGGAGATGTGTAAAAGACGTTACATTTAATTTATTTTTCTAAATTCAAATAAATGGCATCTTGAATATGTAAACTTTTAAATATAAAATATTTATCTGAATAACAAAGATGTTTGAGTTTCGTAAAATATGATAATGAACTTTTCAGAGCCTAGAAAATAGTGGCAAATATGGTGTGTTAAGTGTATTGAGTTCAAGTAAATACACCCTTCTGGAGATATGCACCTGCCTTCTGCCTACTAAAAAATAGTGGGTTGTCTTTGCCACATTTCCAATGTTTTGCCTACAAGTTAAACACTTTAAAGCTATTTTTCGCAGTTCTACACTCTAGGGAGTTAAAGTATTTTGCTGTTTTGTTGTTTCTTAGGGTTAATCAATGCTGACCCTACGAGGGCCAGAGCCTGCTGGTTTTCTGTTCTACCTGAATCATTAATTTCACCCACCTGGTATACCAGGTCTAAATAAGTCCAAGATTAGAGGGATGCCATTAAAAAATTTGCTTTGAAGGATTGAATAGGGCTGTATTTCAATATTGTATTACAATGGTATTTGTCATTTTTCATCTACCGGTGTGCATAAATTGGTCATTAGATAAATCACACTTTCTCTGCATACTGCCATTCTTAATTCTGATCATGGGTACAAATTTAGAATAGGTCCTCGGCAATCCTGATAAATGAGGCCCCTGCCATAGGCATTAATGGTGAATAATTGTCACGGGGGCCATTAGCAAGTGTGTGGAAGGCAAGGAGCGCTCTGGGAACAAAGACGAACACTTGCCTCAACCCTTCTAAAAGGAGTATAAGATCATGTGTACTCCAGCTGGAGGTTTCCCTTCACCAACCTGCTGCTGCCTGCTGAGGAACACCTGCAGAAAACCCTCTCACTGGATGAAGCATTGTAGATGTAAAACGGGAATGGAAATAACTGCTGATTATTAAGGCGATTGCTGGAGAAAGAATTGCTGACAAAACGGAAACAGATAGACTGCCCTTTCCTTTACCAGTATTGCATTTGGAAATGTGCTGTGATTTTAATAGTATGTTTTAGGCATCAGGCCAATGATGCTTATGACCATAGAGATAATATCATCACGTTTAATGCTGACTGCTTGGGGGGCAGGGGGTGAAAGGGGGGTTGGATCTACTCATGACCTCACGCCGTGGGCTCTGATCATCCTAGGAGGTACCAGGGAGGCTCAATAGGCCCGGTCATTAGTGTGCACCAAGGGCGAAATAGTCTGTCACACACTGGGGGGTGTCAGGGACAGTGTCAGGGACAGTTCTGGGACGTACTGTTTTGGCCCATGCAAATACATATACAGTATATATATATATATGTATATATATATATATATATATATATATATATATATATATATATATATATATATATATATGGGAATAGTAGTAGATGCCAATGAATGTGTAGAAATGTTTTAGGCCTGTATACAATAGCATAGTTTTTTTATCTGATGCTCAAACAAACATTAAACTGTCATTATAACAATTCCTGACTTCTATGTCTGAACTGATTGACAAGCGGCCAGTGATCTGCCTAGTGAGGACACTTAATTAATAAATACCATTAGCTCTATTAGTCACCTGCATAGCTGTGTTATATAGAAAACAACAGAGTGTAGGCCAGTTGTCTACACACCATAGAGAAACTTAAACACCGAGCACCGTAACGAGTTTCGCTAAATAGTTCCAGAGTGCTGTTTTGTGTTATAAGCGGGATGTTTTGAATTCGGATTGGCTGATAGCCATAGTATATGAGACTGCATATCACTGGTATTACATCAGATCTCGTTTTACTGCTCTAATCATGTTGGAAACCAGTTAAATATAGAAATAAAGAATGTTGGGAGTTCATGGATGTATTAACAACATACCTTGGCTAAGCACTGTCTCCAGGCACTCTGTGATGTGTCATGCCTATGAACATCTCTTAGCAGTGGTATATTGGCCATATACCACACACCCTGGTGCCTTATAGCTTAATATATAATGTATTACTCACCTCAACCTCCTGCCCTCACTTCTGACTCTCTGCCTCTTGCTCAAACACACTCTGCTAATAAAAATAAAATCACGCAAACATAGTGGACATTCCCTCATAATTTCAGACCAGAGCAATCAATGCCAGTCTGGTGTCCTGTATTACAGCACACGATAAATGTTCTACTAATCTTTTAATAATGCCTATCATCTCTAACAACTTCATTTTAGTTCATTTGCAAAGAAATTGAGGATGTCAGCTGCTGCTGTCTCTCTCTTGTTCGTGATCATTGTGCACTGCTGCAAAATGCAATGGCAACGCAATTCTAAAGGGAAGAAAATATTGAAAGATGTGGCAGAGCTATCTAAGATAACTATCGTTTGGTCTCCAAATTCAGAGAACAGAAAAGTGGAAGAAGAAGCTAGCTCACAGCTGGGATGGATGGGACTTTTGAAAAGCTGGCCACTGACGGCTAAAGCTAATAACCCTGAAGGCTGAGTTAATGATAGAGGCTCCAGTACTGTGCTGTAAATGACTTCTAGCTAGACTATATTGGATATTAGTTCTCTGTGGCTAGTTTGACATGTATTTTCCATCCACAAACAAGGCGAAACAAACAAGATCAGTTTAATTTCCTACTCCAAACTTACGCATTAAACAAGAAAAAAGTACAAAGCTAAAGTCTAAACATGACATACTGTAGATTTCATGAGAAATAGGTTTCTTCATACAGTACAGTATAAGGCAATTGGAATGTATTTGGAAAGTAGGCTGACAGGAGTTTGAAATTTGAAGCAGGAGATAAAGACATGCCCGGACAGTCACATCAATACTGCCTGCATATATTATTGTAGGGGACGTGTCCCCATGTACAATTACGTCTAAGGTCTGCACATGAGCCAGGCAGACAGATAGTCATCTTTGAATCTCTTTTGATAATTTCTTCTCCCCTCCCAATTGGTCTTGTCCAATCCCCACTGACCCTGCCTTGTTGGCAGCTCTGCAACTCCTTGCACAGATGCAGAATGGTGAGTGGCGTTTGTATGCTTCATCCAACCACATGTCGACGAGCCACACGATTGTTATCACACTACTCCTCCAAAACTGAAGCATTTAGTCATGTACGGGATGATTACACTCACCAACTATAGTTCCACGATTTAACCTACAATCTGCACACAAGGAGTCGCTGGAGAGCGACATAGCCATTAAGATAATAGGACTTATCTATCCCAAATCCCAGGCAGCTATATGGATATTTGCACTGCATCGTGCTGGGGTCCATGCAGAGTTGGAAGAGCTGTAGTCAGGATCGAACCACTATCATGATGTAGACTGACCTGCAATGCAGCGACTTAGCACACTTTGCCACGCGGACCCCGCATTTCCAACTATGTGTGTCTGTGTTCACCGTGGCTGCAGAGCGTGGGCTCATGTACTCGGGAGACAAACAAGAGTGATGGGGTCCTAGGGGACTCTGGCCTTTCATAGAAAGAGAAGGGGGGCTCTGAGGTTAAGTTCAGTGACTGAATGCTACCGGGCATCCTTGACTCCAGCTAAATAAGCAAAGAGGCCGCCAGCGTTAAATGAAAAGGCATGGAGCTGCGACCTTCAGAGCGGGCATCAACGGCATGGCTCAGTAAACACAACGTTCAGACATCGTTCTGTCTTCATTATGGTAGCTGCACAAGCACAAATCAACCGGATTGAGAAGTCAGAGCTGGCACATCTCAAAACAAGAAAGAAAAAGACTGAAGGAAAATGCATCTTTTTAAGTTATAAAGCACTGTCTTAAGCTGCATCCACAAGGTGAGTATCAAATGTAGAATAGATATGACAGTAAGTAAAAAAAACAAGGTAGTCATAAGTTAACCTGCAGTAAGATATCGAATACAAACAGAATGTAAGATATAAAACTTTGTAACAGACTGAAGGCTATTCTGTATCTGCTGCTCCCAATCTCCATGAAGATGAAAGTAAAGATGAAGGTAAACAGCTAAGACCTTAGGTAAGGAATAGTCAACTATTGCACTGCGCCTTAAGGTGCACAGCTATAGACCTCTTGCTGGATGCGTTGATTAGAAACCCCAGCTGTTAACATTCATGGTCTCTTTGTCTAGCCGCACTACACTGTTAAGGGTGCAAAGCTACCACATCAACCTATTAGTTTCTATTATCTTTGGACAGCCTGCTTATGTAGTCCAGAAACACAAACTGCATCCTTGTCTTTTAACAGCAGTAACAATGTGAGGATGACTGTTTGTGCAGCAGGCATTGCTATAAGACTGACATTGAGGTTTCCATGGGAATATTAATTTGGGCTACAGAACTTGATATACGGTCAGTGGCACCCCCAGTTGTTTCATAGGGGTGGCCAGATGGAGCCACTGTAAATCTTGGGGTGGCACACCAAAATTAAAAGCCACAACTGAATTTCAGGAATTTCATTATGCTGTTGTAGCATATACATAGAATATTTGAAAACTATATGAATTAAGGAATTGCATACTGATATACTTTGGTTTCTTCTTTTACAGTTAATATTACTACTTATCTAATGTGCATAGACTAATAACGGTAGAGTTAACATTTTGAATTCCACAACAATCCTGTTTTAATGTGTTATATCAGTATACTGTATACATGTGTTAGGATGTTCTTCAAATAGGCTAGTTGACCTTTTTCTATACAGATTTACATGGTGTCTTGCAGGCAGTTTAAATCTCTGATAAATTATCTTTTTATTGTTGGTTTTCATAGTGTTTGAATGTTATTTCTAATTCTTTTATATATTTTCATTGTTTTATTTTCAGGTCTCAACTGTAAAACAGACATGGGTAAAAGAGGGAGGCGGGACTGGGGGGGCAGCTAATGCATTGAGGCACCCCTGTAGGCAATTGAAGATTAGGTAGATATTAGTTTGAGCGGTAGGCCTTGATATATAGCTGACATTGGGCGTTTGACCCCCAAACGCCCTCTGAGAGAGCTGGCTGTGTGGATGTATGTTAGGCAGGTATGCAGAGGCTGGTCAGACACTACGAACTCATCCCTTTACTAAGGTGAGAACTGTAAAGAGAGAGCCGCACAAGAGGAGGAGATGTTCCATGAGGCAGCCAAGCAGAGCCCAGCCAGCCAGCACTGCCCACAGAGAAGCCCATTACAGCAGAGAGAAGAGGGGAGGCTGACGTGATGACAGCTGTGTAAAGCAAGATGTTCGTCTGATGTCACTGGCGTTTAATAATTGCAGGAAAGTGACTGTGTACTTTCTTTAAAAGTGAAGGAATCTTCCAGCCTGGTTTTTAGATGTGGAATGTAACATTCATAACTTGAAAAAGTCAAAAATGGCCTGAAAGCTTCAAATAGCAGTATGTGCAGAATGAGGAAAGTGGCATGTACATTACCCATTAGCAGAGGCATTTCTGAAATTTGGCAATTTGGAAGGCTCAGCCCCCAATGTGATTCATGTAATTAATACAGTGCCTTGCGAAAGTATTCGGCCCCCTTGAACTTTTCAACCTTTTGCCACATTTTAGGCTTCAAACATAAAGTAATAAAACTGTAATTTTCTGTGAAGAAGCAACAGCAAGTGGGACACAATCATGAAATGGAACAAAATTTATTGGATATTTCAAACTTTTTTAACAAATTAAAAACTGACAAATTGGGCGAGCAAAATTAATCAATCCCTTTACTTTCAGTGCAGCAAACTCTTCCCAGAAGTTCAGTGAGGATCTCTGAATTAACCAATGTTGACCTAAATGACTAATGATGATAAATAGAATCCTCCTGTGTGCATTCAAGTCTCCGTATAAATGCACCTGCTCTGTGATAGTCTCAGAGGTCCGTTGAAAGCACAGAGAGCATCATGAAGAACAAGGAACACACCAGGCAGGTCCGAGATACTGTTGTGGAGAAGTTTAAAGCCAGATTTGGATACAGAAAGATTTCCCAAGCTTTAAACATCCCAATGAGCACTGTGCAAGCGATAATATTGAAATGGAAGGAGTATCAGACCACTAAAAATCTACCAAGACCCGGCCGTCCCTCTAAACTTTCAGCTCATACAAGGAGAAGACTGATCAGAGATGCAGCCAAGAGGCCCATGATCACTCTGGATGAACTGCAGAGATCTGAGGTGGGCGAGTCTGTCCATAGGACAACAATCAGTCGCATACTGCACAAATCTGGCCTTTATGGAAGAGTGGCAAGAAGAATGCCATTTCTGAAAGATATCCATAAAAAGTGTTGTTTAAAGTTTGCCACAAGCCACCTGGGAGACACACCAATCATGTGGAAGAAGGTGCTCTGGTCAGATGAAACCAAAATTTAACTTTTTGGCAACAATGCAAAACGTTATGTTTGGCATAAAAGCAACACAGCTCATCACCCTGAACACACGATCCCCACTGTCAAACATGGTGGTGGCAGCATCATGGTTTGGGCCTGCTTCTCTTCAGCAGGGACAGCGAAGATGGCTAAAATTGATAGGAAGATGGATGGAGCCAAATTTAGGACCATTCTGGAAGAACCTGATGGAGTCTACAAAAGACCTGAGACTGGGACGGAGATTTGTCTTCCAACAAGACAATGATCCAAAACATAAAGCAAAATCTACAATGGAATGGTTCACAAATAAACATATCCAGGTGTTAGAATGGCCAAGTCAAAGTCTAGACCTGAATCCAATCGAGAATCTGTAGAAAGAACTGAAAACTGCTGTTCACAAACGCTCTCCATCCAACCTCACTGAGCTTGAGCTGTTTTGCAAGGAGGAATGGGCAAAAATTTCAGTCTCTCGATGTGCAAAACTGATAGAGACATACCGCAAGCGACTTACAGCTGTAATCACAGCAAAAGGTGGCACTACAAAGTATTAACTTAAGAGGGCTGAATAATTTTGCACGCCCAATTATTTTTTTATTTGTTAAAAAAGTTAGAAATATCCAATAAATTTTGTTCCACTTCATGATTGTGTCCCACTTGTTGTTGATTCTTCACAAAAAATTACAGTTTCAAATCTTTATGTTTGAAGCCTGAAATGTGGCACAAGGTTGAAAAGTTCAAGGGGGCCAAATACTTTCGCAAGGCACTGTAATTATCGTAAATTCACCGAAACCAATACACCACAAGTGAGAATGCTGTCAAATTGGAGAAACAACATTACTTATTACAGTATCTGTACTGTCAGCACAGTATCACAGGATTTTGTGTAATATACACAAATAGCGTATTAGGAAACTGTGATGAAAAATCTAAGGTTTTTGTGTAAAGGACACAATTTTGTTACAGTGTTTGGTGAACATTTGATTGGTCACCTTAACCTGCACGTCACAGCGAGAGCAGGAGTCTGTGTTAAATAGCGTGATTTTTGGTAGGGTGGCTGGTCGGGGATGGTGGATGGGCGTAAAACATGCATGACCCCCCCCCCCCGATGTTTGCGAGTTCTAATCCAAATGGAAGCATAGCTTTTTTCCTCCTTTACATTGTGATGCACATGTTTCTGTAGACTTTTTTGTAATGTTAACCCTAATCTTAATCATAACCTTAACCTCCGTAATGCAATGCCTAACCTTAACCTCCGTAATGCAATGCCTAACCTTAATTGTTGTGTTGATTGGAATCTAAATGTGTTTTAAAATGTGTCTATGAAGAAGACCACTAAAGATTGTTAAAAAACTTGCCTATATAAAAGGCTCCGAACCACCATGGATGAAACCTAAAATTAACAATAAGAGTAAAAAAAATACCATAAAATATAATATCAATCATAGGAATATAGTTTTGGGTTCACTGCAATCAATGTGTTTGTAAAACACCCAGACTACTCATCTTGTCTTGACTACCTGCTCTCTCTCTCTAACCTGGTGCTTGCTCTCTCCACCTGTGGCCTCTCCATCCCTCTCTCTCTAACCTGGTGCTTGCTCTCTCCACCTGTGGCCTCTCCATCCCTCTCCCTCTAACCTGGTGCTTGCTCTCTCCACCTGTGGCCTCTCCATCCCTCTC
>JACXGM010012695.1:0-23743 GCA_016801145.1 Umbra pygmaea
CCTCTCTCTCTCTCGCGGCCTCTCTCTCTCTCGCGGCCTCTCTCTCTCTCGCGGCCTCTCTCTCTCTCGCGGCCTCTCTCTCTCTCGCGGCCTCTCTCTCTCTCGCGGCCTCTCTCTCTCTCGCGGCCTCTCTCTTGCGGCCTCCCTCTCTTGCAGTCTCTCTCTCAAGATGGAACAACAAGGTTTTCTTCATGGTCAGTGTGTCATAGATATCCTGATTAGATTTTATATACACACAATCACAAACCAGTTGCTCGAAAAGTGTTGCAAAAATAAATTTCTAATAGTTTCAACAAATATTGCGATTAGTAGTGCGATATACACATAAATAGATAGAATCATAAGAATACAACAATGTATGCTGAGCAGCAAAGTAGGAAGAAACATGTATTTTGTTTTCTCACATTTATTGGCTGCCTTTGACTAAACTGAAAATAATTTACTTGTAATTAAAAGGGGGAGGAGCTTAAGTGACATGGGGTGTGGTGTGTGGGAAGCAGCCGGATGAGGAAAAATGCCTTCTGTTTAAACTATTAAAACAGACTTGACACGTGACTTTGTCATGGTTAAAAAATGGCATGCTCTTTTGATATTAAGTTGCACATGTCAATATTGTGATTGCAAATAGAATTTCATTAATTGTGCAGCCCTAACACACACATCAAAAAATTCAGTGTGCCAATGGTTATCACTGTCCATTATTACACAGTGCCTCTCCTACTCACAACGGGGAACAACTGGAGGGAAACCAGAAACCACTGGTTGCCTAGCAACCGCTGTACTGTACAGAGCCACTGCTATTGGTGAGATGGAATAACACGTCTATCCTCAAACTTAGGCTCAATCTTCAAGATGTTTACAGGAATGCAATGTCTCTTCATTGTAGAATATGTACAATAACAATTAAAGGTGCTACACATTAGATTTACATTTTCATTTTTGCATTATCATTTTAGAAAACATTTAGAGTAGTCCATAGTATCTGAGTAATATTAGAATGGACATGTTTCACATAATTAAATTTGTGCCAGTTTTGTGATTACAGCGCTGTGAAATACAGTACATTTTAAATAACCAAAAAATAAATGACTAATGAACAAAAAATATCAATTTTGTAAGTCACCTAAAGTTCACATGAAGGTGGAATCACGTATGTAGCAACGTATATCTAAAAATAGATGTTTTTAAATGCTGGATCTCTATGACAACACACATAACTCACCTAAGTTTTGTCAAATCATGCCAGGTTAGTGAAAAACAGCCCTGAAAAAGTGTGCTACATGTAACCAGTTTAGGTGAAACAGGTCAAAAGGTAGAAATGTGCCAGTTTTAGCACCACCTTGGCTAAATTGGAGTTTTACTGCAATGTTTTTGTCTGGAAAGTGTTTTTAACATGGGTATTGATGTTGTTAATCTATGATTTTTTTGAATGCTTATTGGTCAAGTGGCCATTTTGTTGTATACTATAAAAAAATATTGACTTGGAAGCAATTGAGGTGTTTTTCAAAATGGCAGAGCTTAGAGTACGTGTTCTTGAGGCAAAATTGTTCCTATTTTAGGGAGAGACCAATGTACAAAATTTTGTCAAAGGTGGTATGAAATGTGACCTTGTTAAACAATTATTTGTTATTGTGCCACCATCTGACAAATTTATGGCAAGACATACCTCTATGGCAAGACGCATTCAGACTGGTGTCTGAGATCTGCTTGGGACTGACGAACATTCAGAGACCAAAACATAGTCCCCTCCTGACATTCATCATAAGGGAACACACATTTGGGCTTTAAAGCATACACAATCCACAGGAAGGAATCTATTGCCAAAGGGAAAATTTGCTCTGTCCACGAGAGTCAATATATCCAATAGGAGAGCAGACTTCATGAAACTACCTGAACCATGGATACATCTCCATTAATAGCTAGTGTTAAATGTGACTGGGAGAGTGTATGTGTGTTTGTGTGAGTGACTCTGAGACAGAAATAGTGCCAAATGCTGGAGGAAAAACTAGACCTCACTGCAACGCAAACACAAATTCAGGCAAGCACAAGCACACAAAACCTCCCTTCCCTGCACAAACACACATACACACGATTTCCAGCGCACTTTCATAAACTGAATAACCATGCTAAAAGGAGGACAGGAAACAGACACATTTTTCTGGGCTAGGAAAAAGCAAGGTTGGGTATTTCAAAGCATCAGGTGATTTCCACACATCTCTGGGGCATCCCAAATCACCTTCAGCAGTGCACTACTTTAGGCATCTTTTGGGATGGTACAGCAATGTTGGAAATCCTCTCTATAAGTCTAAATTGTAAAGCTGCTATGCAAGCTCTTCCTGTACTCTCTATGATGTAATGGAGATTAACATGACAGAACAGGTCTACGATGTCCAACAAACTCACCTTGATTCATAATTCAATTTCTAACAGAAAATTACTCAAACATGACTTTGGTGGTTTTGTGATATAGCTGCACCCTAAATTGTAGTTCTCAAAAAGGATGGAGTCAAAGAAGAGCACTATATAGGCTTTAGGTATAAGAAGCCATTTCTGAAGTCCTGAATTAGCATGGTATGACTAATTTAATTGAGTCAATTAAAGCTTGAATCATGTGTAAATTGGTTTATGGTCGCATACGGTTGTGACAAGCTCTATTTGAGCTGATGATTTAATTGGTCAAGTGGTCCAGTGATGCAGTAGGATGTCTAGATATGATAAGCCCATTTGCGTTACTTTAAAACAAAGCCAGGTGGAAGGATTTGCCTCTATCCATCTTGTCTTCATCTTTGCTTTCTAAACAGCTGTTGTTATGGGAACGTGTCTGCTGTCCTGCTGCAACCTGCGTCTTTGTCATACCTCATATCTCTATCTCTCGCATCCCCTTTCCACTTTCTCTGTTCCCCAATTCCTCTAAATATGCTGACGCAGTGCTTTACAGATCTAGGGTTTTAAAGAGTCAGTCCTTCAGTGCTTTACTGATCTAGAGTTTTCAAGAGAGAGTCCTTTAGTGCTTTACAGATCTAATGTTTTAAAGAGTCGGTCCTTCAGTGTTTTACTGATCTAGTGCTTTCAAGAGTCAGTCCTTCAGTGCTTTACTGATCTAGGGTTTTTAAGAGTCAGTTCTTCAGTGTTTTACTGATCTAGGGTTTTCAAGAGTCCGTCCTTAAGTGCTTTACAGATCTAGGGTTTTCAAGAGTCAGTCCTTTGGTGCTTTACAGATCTAGAGTTTTCAAGAGTCAGTCCTTCAGTGTTTTACAGATCTAGAGTTTTCAAGAGTCAGTCCTTTAGTGCTTTACAGATCTAGGGTTTTCAAGAATCAGTCCTTTAGTGCTTTACTGATCTAGGGTTTTCAAAAGTCAGTCCTTTAGTGCTTTACAGATCTAGGGTTATCAAGAGTCCGTTTTTAAGTGCTTTAAAGATCTAGGGATTTCAAGAGTCAGTCCTTCAGTGTTTTACTGATCTATGGTTTTCAAGAGTCAGTCCTTCAGTGCTTTACTGATCTAGGGTTTTCAAGAGTCAGTCCTCAAGTGTTTTACTGATCTAGGGTTTTCAAGAGTCAGTCCTTCAGCGCTTTACAGATCTAGGGTTTTCAAGAGTCAGTCCTTCAGTGCTTTACAGATCTAGGGTTTTCAAGAGTCAGTCCTTCAGTGCTTTACAGATCTAGGGTTTTCAAGAGTCCGTCCTTCAGTGCTTTACAGATCTAGGGTTTTCAAGAGTCCGTCCTTAAGTGCTTTACAGATCTAGGGTTATCAAGAGTCTGTTTTTAAGTAATTTAAAGATCTAGGGTTTTCAAGAGTCAGTCCTTTAGTGCTTTACAGATCTAATGTTTTCATTGCTTTACAGATCTAGTGCTTTACAGATCTAGGGTTTTCAAGAGTCCGTCCTTAAGTGCTTTACAGATCTAGGGTTATCAAGAGTCTGTTTTTAAGTGATTTAAAGATCTAGGGTTTTCAAGAGTCAGTCCTTTAATGCTTTACTGATCTAATGTTTTCAAGAGTCAGTCCTTCAGTGCTTTACTGATCTAGAGTTTTCAAGAGTCAGTCCTTCAGTGTTTTACAGATCTAGGGTTTTCAAGAGTCAGTCCTTCAGTGCTTTACTGATCTTGCGTTTTCAAGAGTCAGTCTTTCAGTGTTTTACTGATCTAGGGTTTTCAAGAGTCAGTCCTTCAGTGCTTTACTGATCTAGGGTTTTCAAGAGTCAGTCCTTCAGTGTTTTACTGATCTAGGGTTTTCAAGAGTCAGTCCTTCAGTGCTTTACTGATCTAGGATTTTCAAGTCAGTCCTCCAGTGCTTTACAGACATAGGGTTAGTCAATATACAGCAATCCAGTGCTTTACAGATCAGATCTAGGGGTTGTCCTCAGTTCTTTACAGATGTAGGGTAAATCAGGGAAGTTACGTGAAATGTCAACGGAGCACTAAGCGTACATCAAGCTTTTTATTTTCTATTTAATTCAGCTCATGACATGCTAATGTAGCTGTGGATGACAACATTTAAAATGTTCAGAAGTTGCTGTGAGAAACCTGGCTACATCATTCTTTCAAAAGACTACTGTGCATATTACTGGATGTCTTTGGTTCTGAAAAAAGACTAACATGTTAATATTGATACTGTAGGTTAAAATCAGATGTCAGAACTTGATTAAATATGAATATTATGACAGTCTACATTCCATTTCCTCACAGAACTGTTTTCACCCACGTGCTTTATCTTCATGATTATATTTAAGATGGAAAATCCCATGATAGTCATATTACAGAGAAAGGGCTAAAGATAAAGCTCTCTCATTTAAGCATTTGCAGATTAAATATTATGGAAAGACTGGCTAAAGCCAAAATAAAGAAAAACGCCAGTGAATGAATGAATTCTCTCTCAAGAATGAATATCAACACAAATGTGTTATTGTCATCTAAACTACATGGTTTAAGCTGAAAACATACTAGTTTCCATCCATTTAACCTTTCCGTATACCAGCTGATTCCAAAAATCTAGCGCATGCAGAGCAATCTCCTTCATACATGAAGCCTTTTACGCTCCTCTCCCACAACTAGTCAGCAAATCTCCCAAAGCAGACTTCAACATTTCCTCACTTAGTAGTTACAGTATGTAGAGTGGGAACTGAATGACTGGAGGAGAACAGCGAGATAATAAAATACTCAAAATGAATGTGTACGAGAGCCCAGTGTGCAAGAGTAGTTCAAAATGAAATCCCAGGAGGTCGTCTGAGATGTTCCTCTGCTGAAACTTTAGGGGGTGTTCCTCCGCCAGCCCTTGTGTATGAGTAGGCTCATGTCTATAAATGTGTCGCCATGTCTAAATGTGTACATGGTGTTACTGTGCATGAGTAAAGGAAGCAGCTACCCTACTCACATAGACTCTACACTGATTTTATTGAAATCCAAAGCCCAGAAAGAACGCTTATCTGTTATTCAGCTGTGTCCACTTCATGTGCTCTTTACTATCACCTGGCTTTAGCAGACACACCATGTGACCAGAGACTCCTA
The DNA here is from genome assembly GCA_016801145.1 of Umbra pygmaea. Taxonomy (NCBI): domain Eukaryota; kingdom Metazoa; phylum Chordata; class Actinopteri; order Esociformes; family Umbridae; genus Umbra; species Umbra pygmaea. The sequence continues at coordinate 5,504 of JACXGM010012695.1, forward strand.
ACCATGTTTCCTGTCCGGACCCGGGTCCCTGGAGGAAGGCGGTGAAGACGTTGATCCTTCAGTGTGCCCTGAACACTTGACAGGCAGCAAGTTTAAGATTACACAGCAACCTATTTTTTATGAAACACTAATCGTATCTTTAACCTCAGTAAACAAATTTTAACCTCAACTCATAACCATACCAAACTCTAAACATAACCCACTTTTGGAAAGTGGGTCCCTCACTTGTTTAACATGATTTATTTGGGTCCAGAAGCCATAGGGAAGTATTCTCACACACACAGAAAATATTCACTAGTCAGCATTAACGACTGAACGGCAGAGAAGCGAGTCATACGTTCCCATCTACTGGAGCAGCTCACGGCCCATAAAACACACAGCGGCTAGGGCAGAGTGAGGCTAAAACAAGATGAGAAATAGGCAGCAGCAAACGCATACTGTACAACAGAAAGGATGGAGAGCGTTTCTCATAGCAACACCAACCATCTCCTCAGTCTTCTCGTTCTTTTTACAGTATTTGTTCCTCTCCGTCACGCCTTCCCCTCCCTCTCACACACATCCCCCTGCTCCTTCCTGAAGGACTCACCGTTCCTCTGAGGTGACTATTCCATACGAGCGTGTCGCCTGCAAAAAGGTCTTGGAGAAAGCACTGCTCAGTCTCATCCCCTCTCCTCAGTCTTTTCCCAGCGCTGCATTCACCTCTCCCTCTTTCTCAGAGATGGACTAGAACAGTCACTATCCGGTCCAGCACAATGTACTGTAGTGCTCCCCAGTGGCGTTCCCCGTCCTCTGTCTCGCGTATCCTTCACTACCCTCTTCTCTCGCTCTACTCCACCCTCTCTCTCTCCAGATTGCAGAGGTTTTCGACCACCGCTCCGTTCTCCTCAGCTGCGGCAGTAACACTGTCTCTCCTACATGTCGGCGCCTGAAAGCCTCGCTCTACACGCCCCCCCCCCCCACCTCGTTACTATGGAGACGCAAGGCCCATCCAGAGATGGGCTCAGTGCACATTGGCTGCTGTTGTTGGTGGGTGTGTGTACTGTATGTGTGTGTTTTGTAAGAGTGAGGGTGGAGCTATTTGCTCTGGTTCAATTCTCTTAACAAATATGGATCCGTAACTTATTTGGGCACCAGACCTATATTAAACAAGGCTTTAGTTCTGGGTTAACTATGATCAGTGCATATGATGTCAATGCATACCAGGGAATGTTTTACAGCATGTAGTCCCACCAACGCGCAGAGCTCAAGTGTCTCCAGGACAGTACAGTATATAATTCTAGTGCTATCTAATGAGCTACACCAGACTGTCATAATCCACCAACACCGTAGCCTAGAATAGAATCAGACCAGGCTAACAGACCACAGATCATTCAATCTCTATTTTTTCACTAACTTTTTTATCTCTTTCACAGTTTCTCCCATTTTCTCAGTCTCTCCATCCTCCACAGTCTCCTACAATATCCACGTTCCCTGTCTGACTACTTTTGTTTATTTTTTTCTCTCAGAACAGGACCAGTTATGTTGAATTAAACAAACTCACTGGTAGAGAGAGCGTGTGTGTGTTTTCCAACAGTACACATTTTTGTAGCAGCCCCCGGACAAACACACCTTTCTCAACACACAGTGAGGTCTCGATTAGTTGACAAGCTGAAACAGGTTGTCCAGGGCTACAGGCCAATGTCTACTACTGGATGTAATGTAAGGGAAACACTGCTTTAGACATCTACACTGGCATTGTGTCATCTCATTCCTAACTGCTAGTAGCTTGTCATGATACATGATACTAGGTAGTTGGATGGTTTAAAAGTGTCAGGATGGGAACATGATGTTCCGGCATTCAACACCTCTCCTGAACACCTCCTCGTCTGCTCCACTATGGGGGGTGTTGTGAAAGGAAAATGCCTTTAACGAACATCCTTCAGAGACGGGAACAGAGTACTGTACAGACCTCCGGCAAACACCCACTCGCTAATGAACAACACCAATGTACTAATGTTAATCACCCTTCTTCCAAGACACGAAGCATAAAACACACACACACTAACAGTACCGGTATGGCACAACACACGTGCACACCCACCAAACATGCATTAACTTTCAATTATTTGTGGATTAGAAGCATGGCCAACTGACCAACAGTGTGTGTGTGTGTGTGTGTGTGTGTGTGTGTGTGTGTGTGTGTGTGTGTGTGTGTGTGTGTGTAACCTGCTGGGTCTAACGAAGGCAGGAACCATCTGGCAGTGTGTTGGTGGACAATCTGTGCATTTGGAAAGGTGACAGGGAAGGTGATAAACACTAACACACACACACACACACACACACACACACACACACACACACACACACACACACACACACCCACACTGCATTCGGTGACAGAGGTATGAACTATACGCCAAAAAGAACACATCCGATTTTAAATCCTCCACTCTCCATTCATGTACACAATCTCTATGGTAACTACTAGTTTAGCTGTCATGGCAACAGGGTATAGTGCTACAAAAAGGCAAAACTATTATTACTGTCTTGATGACTTTTGACCGCCCACCAGCCCACCAGCCCAGGAGAAGAGGGAGCCTATACTGGTCACACTGCTCTTTCCCTTCAAGGGTGTGTTTAAAACGAGGAAGAATGCAGGGAGACATTTCCAACCCTGTAGGAAGATGGCACACACACACACAAACACACGCACTTACCTAAAAACACGCCGTCACATGCCAGGAATGAGCTTGCTCCCATATCAGTTCAGACTAGTTGCTACTAGTTGTCTGATTTTGAAATACTGTGTGTATATACTAGTAATAATTATAATAAGTTTTCAACACACAGTAACATTTTGTCAGCCTTCCAATTTCTGATTTCAAATCGACATTCAGCACCAAATAATGAGGGAAATAATGAATCCAACCCATTTCATTTTAAGGGTTGTAACATAACGGAATGTGGAAAACGTGAAGCGCTGTGAATACATTCCGAATGCACTGTACACCCTGCCCTGCAAAACTATTGGGAAATATGAACAAAAATGACAACGCGCTTTATCAATTTGATCTTAATCAATAAAAACATTTCCAAAGATTTGACAGAATATCCAACCCTGCATTTACGTAATACTTTGTTCACTGTCCTCTTCAAGACATGAGCACCGATTGTCCTCCTACAATGTTTGATGTGGTAGGAAAACAAGGCACGAGTTCTGAGGGCATTTATCCATGCAAAATCAACTGAAGGTTAACAACCTTTTGCTTTGTCTCATATGTTTGTGACATTTCCCATGTTGATAAGTGACTAGGGAGTCAAGTGTTTTACCTCATTATTCAGACCACAGTGAAATAGGAAGTAATGATAAACACCTCATGAACCTAACAAAAGTGTGCCAATAATTGTGACATGTTTGTGCGAAGTTTATCAATTTAATTCAGTTAAAAATAAGATTGAATGAACAATAATTACATTTTTTTCATAGCCTTTTTTCTTCTCTTTCCCAAGTGCGTCAATTATTTTGAAGGGAAATGTCCAGTATAAAGACCATCTTGAGAAATGTTATTTCTCATAAGTACGTAGAAGCCAACAGAAGAACAAGGCCACTGTGCATATTGGTGACCAGCTTACTGCAGTCATTTGGCTCAAGCTTCCCAGCGTGATTGGATGATCTGGTCCTGAGGGAAAATACATCCTCAACTTCTCAGCCACTTTACCACTCCAGAAAGATTTCCAATCACAGTAAACCTCCTAACGACTCCATCCTTGCCTCTCTGAGCCTCACATTAAATGAGACCAATTTCTTTGTCGAAGTGAGTCTACCGTCTGTCTGCCTGACAACAGGGAGGGAGGGAAAGGCTGAAATGAGTCATTGGCGCCATCTTGTGCATGGTTCTGTTACTGCAGATGTCTCTGACCACTCCACACATCGAACTACAAACAGCTGAAGCAGAGTCAAGAGGAAGTATTATCAAATATATAGTATAGAACAGGTGGTTTGAATCATACTAAATGCTGATTGGCTGATAGCCATGGCATATGTAAGCAATTAGAATGAGGGAGTCGTGCCAACAAACCATGGCTTAGAGCTGTTCTTAGGTAGGACTCATTGAAGAGTGCCTGGACAAGGCGCTTAGCCAGTCGTGGTAAATTGGCAATATATCAAACATACCCAGATGTATTATTGCTCCTACAAAATCAGTTACCAACTTAGTTAAAGGAGTGAAAAGTGGTATCATACCTACTCTGGGGTCTCTGATCTATTGCCAATATACCATAGCTCTGTAATGAATCGTGCTTAGAAAACAGACCGTATATATAATTAACCACAAACCAATCCAACTGATGTTTTCACTCCCCTGGTTGATTGTTCTGTGAGTAACACTTTGGGGACCATTTATCCTGTCAGACCCAGTGCATGCATCTTAGGTATCATAGCAATAAAACTGAAAGTATGTTTCTGATTACATGTTGTGGTAATGATCCAAGAGTGTCTGCTTTCTTACCAGTCATGTCAATTATGTATGCTGCTTTGAAAGGAACAAGGGAAAAAGATGAGCCTATCTTAAATTATAAATCAGATAAACAAAGTCACCCAGGAATTGTCATGTGGTTTGATGTAAATTGATACCTTCATTCACCAAGGTGGCATTTCAATGTTGTTGTTATTTTTCTTCCCTCCCATGTTCTCCCCTCCCATTTTTTGTCAAATTATTTCCCTCAAACCCTGCCTTGTCGGCAGCTGCACAACTCCCTGGACAGATGTGGGATGGTTGCAGGACGCAGATTCCTTTCGCACTTCTAAAACACGGAAGCCTTGATTTAAATCATGTATGGGATGACTATACACTCAAACTATACCTACGTGATTTAACTTACAGGCACGCGATCTGCACACAAGGAGTCGCTGGAGAGCAACGTGACGAGGTAGATAATCCGACTACTCTATCCCAAATCCTGGGCAGCCTTTTGCCATTTGCGCTGCTGGAGAAGTTGGAGAAGTAAAACACAGGCCTGAAACACTGACTATCATGAAGCAGCTTGTCCTGCAAGGTAGCAACTTAGCCCATTATGCCACACGGAGCCCGAAAGTGAGAAGATTGACAAAAAATTATAGTTAAAATATGATTAATTGCAGATGAGCAAAAACAGTCTTCATCACCAGAAGACTGAAACAATGGCTACTGAAAAATTCATTTCCAACACTGATAGATATTTGCAACATTTGTAATGTCATGGACGAATATATTTTTTAATTTAATGCCACATTGGTGTAAGCGTGAATTTCAATAAAAAACAAGCACATTCCTGAGTGACCCCAAACCTTTGAATGCTAGTGTACATAGAATCAATGTCATTCCTCAGTTAGCCATGGAATTCCAGCCAGTTAGTCATAAATCATGACATACAGCACAGATACATGACAGTACACCGTTTTTCAGGGATCATCTTTAGCTCAACAGTGCCACTTATACAACCGGTGGCCAAACCACAAACTGCATCTTTTCAGTGTCAGCGTGCTGGGACTCTACTAAGGCGGCAGGTGGTGTAAGAGTTTCACATCGTCTTGGTGAGACACTTGGCAGTCTGACGCAAGCATTGACATTTCATAGACAGGCATAACAAGTAGAATGTTAGAATGTGGTGCTGGAGAGAATTAACAGGTGATTTTGAAGCAAAACTGTTATTATCCTGCAACACACACACAGTTCAATTTGAAACACTTAAACAATGCCCACTGCCTCTCCATTGTTGCCCCGGTCGCCATAGAATCTGTTGCCCATGTGATTATTAACTGATTTACTGGGAAAGCATTCAAAATATCTATTTTCTCCATCCCCCTTTGTGTTATTCACTGTGGCATTCGCTCTTCCTCTCGTCTCTGCCTCCACCCTTTTACCCACAATATTGTATCTCACTTCCACTTCCTAATCTCTTCAACTCAATGAGACTTTATTGGAATGGGAAACATGCTAACGATCCCAAAGCAAGTGAAATAAACAAAAGTATACTTTACATACAAAATGGAATTATCCATGAACAGTAGCAGTGCAATAACTTTCTGTATTTCAGTCTGCTCAGAGACTGTCAAATAGTTCTCTGTTTGAATTCTCATGGTTGGATGGTTTGTTTGTGAAGAGAAAACGAAAAGCAGTTAGCGTCACGTGTTATCTAGTTTGAGCGCGATGTGGGCAAGGGCTCTGTTATTTGATAATCACTTCCTTTTAGGTAGTTTTAGAATGTACAGCTCTTTTCTGGCTGTCGATAATCTTCACGAATAAGTCCCAATTGTGCACTGCATGCATTATTTGGGGTTTATTTTCATTCTAAGGACATTTGCTGAGAATTCGACATGCAGTGCCAGTTGGCTGTTTGTTCTATTTTGTGAATTCTTGTTTGGTAAATGAACCTAAGACCTGTTATGTTCCTTTGATGGCAGAACGCCCTTCTAGCCTTGTCTCGCAGACTGTTCACAACCTTGCGAATGCTACATGCTGTTCAGTTCTTTAGGCTGCGACCTTCAGACGTCTGTGTTAATCTTTTGTATGCTGTAGGGCCACAGTGTCTAGGTAGGTAGAACTGGTATTTGCGAACATGGTATCTGGAATCTTGGAGTTTTAGAATATTTTACTCTGACACTCTGTAGGCTCTCTTTGGTTGTGGAAAAAGCAGTAGATATTCTGCAAACAGTAGACACTAGTCCAATAGGGTAGCTGGGTAGAACTTTGTTTTTTCAATACTAAATCCTGAAGAAATGTGGATGTACATTTGTGCTCATAAGTTAGCACACCCTGGTAAAAATTGTGGAATGTCAGCATTGATTTTGACAATGACTCTTCATGCAAAAAAATTTGACTTACGTAAGGATAGTGATCATATGAAGCCGTTAATTATCACAGTTGTTTGGCTCCTTTGTAAACCATACTGAGAACAGAATTCACCCAAATGGCCCTGATCAAATGTTTTACATACCCTTGAATGTTTAGCCTTGTTACAGACAAAAGGTAACACACACAGGTTAAAATGGATATTAATTTCCCACACCTGTGGCATTTTAAATTGCAATGAGTGTCTGTGTGTAAATAGTCAATGAGTTTGTTAGCTCTCACATGGATGCACTGAGCAAGTTACATACTGAGCCATGGGGAGCAGAAGAGAATTGTCACAAAACCTGCGTAATAAGGTACTGGAACTGCATAAAGTTCGAAATTGATATAGAAAGATCCAAAGCCTTGCAAAATTACTGTTCAATCACTTATTAATAAGTGGAAGATTTGAGGATCTCTTGATACCAAGCCAAGGTCAGGTAGACCAAGAAAAATGTCAGACAAAACTGCCAGAAGAATTGTTCAAGATACAAAGACAAACCCACAGGTAACCTCGGGACATACAGGCTGCTCTGGAAAAAGACAGTGTGATTGTTTCAAGGAGCACAATACAACGATACTTGAACAAATATGAGCTGCATAGTCGAGTTGCCAAAAAGAAGCCTTTACTGCGCCAGTGCCACAAAATCCTGGTATCCAGTGCTTAAAATTCCCTGCCATGTTAGAAGCTCTGCAACCCCCCTCCACAGAAGCAGGACTTCCCATTTTAACTGTAGAAAGCATTGTTTCTGTTGTATTCATTCAAAAACACAGCCTTTTTTTTTCATTCAAAAAAAGTAAAAAATAAAAATGTTGACATTATTATATTATTACTCTTATGATAATCTATCAGGCTTTGACATTGCTTTTAAGGTTATTCAGCTTGTGCTATTCTCCGCAAGCGCGGTAAACAGAGCTCACTGTCCTTGTACAAATCAATACCTATGGGGAATGAGCCTCCTTTGGAAACCAGCCTCACTAATGAATTCCTAGCCATTCGCAATGAAAATGTATTAAAAAGAAAGGAAACATTACACATTTTGAAAATATACCACTAAACTCTATTACAATGACATATTTAATAACTATTACTATTTATTTAAGAAAATGTATATTTTCAAACTGGATAGATTAAATATATAATGAATACACAGTTTCCTGTCCATAAGGTACATTTGACTAAAAAGCACAAACCAAAGAACATGCCCATCCATCAAAAACAAAGGATGTGCACCGCTGAAATAAGATATAGTTCGAAAGACTCTTCACTTCGTTTGCATTCCCTGAGTAATTAGATGCTTTAGTTCAGTGGTTCTCAATCTTTTCAAATCAAGTACCACCTTTGATCAAGCTAACCTATCAAAGTGTCACCTACAAACGACCATCTCAGAGAAACTGCAGAAAACATAATTAACCATTTTATGGCCATCTATGTGACCATGTATTGAGTATGTTTAATTTAGGAATATTGGTAGCAAACACAACCCATTGTGCACAATAAATCATCAATTACTGCATTAAACTGTTTATGAATCTCAGGCACCCAAAAGGCATATTCTCGCCCCACATTTCCACAGCAAATACATGGGCTAAGCTTTACTGTACCGCCACAACATTATCTAATAACATTACAATACAATATATCAAACCCTTTTATTTCTTCTATTCAAATGGTGTATTACCACTGGGTGGTACAAGTACCACAGTTTGAGAACCATTGCTTTAGTTTACGCTGCACACAGCAACACATATTTGCAGAGGAAACCCCAAATCACCCCAAATAAGAGGTCATGATAGTCAAATTCTCCTTTCTAAAACAGTAACCAGATATTTAATGTAAAATATGTGAGCCGTGAGTTGATTTTCACGGTGCATTATGCTAACTCTCAACATGTTGGCGGTCTGTTGTATTTACAAAGGGTTAGAGATGGTGGTATCCAATGCAATTTGCAATGTGTGTAAATCTAAAGTCTCTTGCGGTGGAAGCAACTTAACACATTTTAATACCACAAACTTAATGCACTGGAGATCGCATCACCTTGCCGAGCACAAGCAGTAACACATGCTAAAAAGTTCACAAGAATACAAGTGATGCTTAAGAGCCAGCACTAAGATGTAGCCATTTGGTTTAACCAAAAGTTTAACCAAATGGACAACTCAGTTTGTTCATTGTATGGTGTATGAGTCAGCCTTTCATACATTTGCACAAGCTTCTGACATCATTACAGCATGCTACATATTCAGAACTGGGAAATAGGCCATAAACAAGTGACTGTTGAACTGGACAATATTTTGATCAACCTATTGCCCACTCTGATTTGTGCCTAAAATAATACATCTTGGGTCACTTTTGTCAGGCTATAGCCTGCATTACTACATTTACTAGTGAAATTAATAGCTGTCAATTCACCAGTCATTTAACCTTTTAAGTTCATGTGTTTACCTGGATTAAACGTGGAACTTAATGAATAATTATTAATTATTAAAAAATAATGTATAAAATCGGTATTGTCCTAAAAAAAATCCATCTTGTGTATCTCTAGTACAAGTGGTTGTTTGTGTATACTGAAATTGCTTTTGTTTTGTATGTTTTACAGTAAGGGTATGCATGGTGTCTTACATGGTCTGTCTTAGTAGTATCATAGCAAAAAGCAAAGTTGACCTTTCATCAGAATACTGATTTTAAAGCGGAAACTTTGTAGTCTGCAGTTGATGATACTCCAGATGAGTTACCAGGGGTTGCACTTCCCTGGTTATTATTTTTATTTTATAATAATCAAATCAATATCCTACTTTTTACCCTTCCAAGTTGGGGTAGTTCATAATGTCCAATATGATGTAGAAACATGCTACATTATCAATCAAATTAGAAACATTCTACGTCACCATGTCAGTCAAATCAGAAACATCCTACATTATCATTTCAATTCAACCGGAAACATGCTACGTTATCATGTTAATGAAATTAGATACATGTTACGTCATCACGTCAGTCTGATCAGAAACATGCTACATTATCATTTCAATTAAATCGGAAACATGCTACGTTATCATGTTAATGAAATTAAATACATGTTACGTCATCACATCAGTCAAATCAGAAACATGCTACATTTTATCTCAGAGGAAGCATAAAAGACACCTGAAGGGAAGATTTCTTATATACCAAATTAGCATAGCATCTGAACGCACGCACACAAAATACTAATAAAGCAGCATAATCATGTTAAATATGTTAGAAATAATCATTTTTACGCTTATTAGATGTAAGAAGCATTAATGTTCCCATGGGTCATAGTCCCAGTGCAGGGTAGTGAGGGATCACACGCACATTACCGTATGTGTTTTAATTAATTAACAGCAGCATATAATAGCATATAGTATTACTATTATTATTGTTTTCATTATTATATATTATTAATATCATGCACACACTTACATAGTACTTTCCTTGAACATTAGTCTAATTGATAAATACATTTTTACTATACCCTAACTTCTATCCAAACCATGATCTAAGGTTTTAGCGGAACACAAACCTGTTTAACCATTCATTTGATGAGGTTTGTGTGGCATAGTGGGCTTAAGTCGCTGCATTGCAGGAAAAGCTATGTCATGATAGTCAGTGGTTCGAACCTGACTATGGGTTCTCTGACTTTACCTGAAACTCTTGTTCGAGGCAGCGCAAATTGGCATAGTGCTGCCCGGGATTTTGGTTAGATAAGTCGGATTATCTATCTTGCCACGTCGCTCTCCAGTGTCTCCTTGTGTGCAGATCGGGCGCCTGTTAAGTTCAATCGCGGAAGCATAGTTGGAGAGTGTCATCATCCTACACATGATCTGACTAAAGGCTTCTGTGTTTGATGAGCAGTGTGAAAAGAATTGTCCGGCTTGGCTACCTGTGGTTGGATGAAATATGTGTGAGCGTCCTTCACCATCCCTCATCCATCCATGGAGTTGCAGAGCTGCCAAAAAGGCAGAATTAGTGGGAAATTGGACAAGACCAATTTGGGAGGGTAGAAATTAAACACAGGTACTACCCACACACACACACACACACACACACACACACACACACACACACACACACACACACACACACACACACACACACACACACACACACACACACACACACACACTAGCTCTAAGTAGACCAATCTAGTATACTAGCTCTAAGTAGACCAATCTAGTATACTAGCTCTAAGTACACCAATCTAGTATACTAGCTCTAACAACACCAATCTAGTATGTTAGCTCTAACAACACCAATCTAGTATACCAGCTCTAAGTACACCAATCTAGTATACCAGCTCTAAGTACACCAATCTAGTATACTAGCTCTAACAACACCAATCTAGTGTGTTAGCTCTATCAACAGCAATCTAATATACTAGCTCTAAGTACACCAATCTCCCTGCGTGTCAGTCTCCACTGTCTCCATCCTCATATCTCATCTGTTTTTTCCTCCATCACCCCTCACAGGGATGCTATTTTTTTGTTTTCAGTTTAGCGAGAGGGAAGGAGACGAGGAAAGGAAGCTACTTAGTGTTATTGAGATGAACGTCACTCTGTGTGTGTACGTCCAGAGAAGAGAGCAGGCCAGAGAGACGATGGAGAGCTCCCACAGAATGGTGTTACACATCCCCTGTATATAGTGTGGGAGGCATCGCCAGTGTTGAGACCCTGCATCCCACATGCTTATATAACCATCCCTCTCTCTTTCACTCTCCCAGTGGAACAGTCCTTCTCTGTATAACCCCCCCCCCCCCGGAAGAAATAAACCCTCCTCTGTACTTAGAGAAGCCAACCAGTTTCCATTCAACTAGATACTAACTAAAGGTGCTGTGTGTTTGTTTTTACATGTTGTGTGTGATACTTGAATGCACACAAAGTCCTCACGTGTTAGCATAGCTCTCAACAACTAACAAACTAACTAGCACAGCCATTTCGTTTCAGCAGTACAGTCTGTACAGTACAGTAGGCGCTGAACAAGGATACCTGCAGACAGGGCAGCTGACGGGGGGGACAACCGGGTATGTTGTCCCGGGCCCAGTCCTGAGGGGGCCCCAAATTTTGTTTTTGCACAGTCATTTTTTTTAGCGGGGGGCCCAAAATGTGGAGTTTGTCCCGGGCCCACAGATTCCTGTCAGCAGCCCTGCCTGCAGACCCGTCGGCCCACCCCCCACAAAAACATGAAGCAGGAGAGCTTACGTTGATGAGCTCAATCTCCCAGATCTTTTTGACCAGCTCCATGGAGGTGTATCCGTTGATAAGGAAGGCCTTGGTGTAGTCTCCCAGCTCCAGAGACTCCAGCCACTCTGCCACAGACGTGGGGTGGTTACCATCGTAGCCGACAGGACGCACCTGGAGGGAACAACAGTCAGCAGATGATATGGACAGCATGCTACTGGAGACGGAGTGGGGAATAGCCTGTGCGGCACTTAAACTGCTGAATTTAATATAAAAACACGGCGCTCCCAAGGATCGGATAAGTGTCAGCATTTACAAAGAATCCCATCTCGCCTTTTGGAGCTACACAGGGTGCAGGGCTGGAAGGTTATTTGGGATTAGCCAAACGCATCTTACTTCTCTGTGCTGGTGGGGGCCTACGTGACACGACAGCCAATTCCACAATATGTGCGTTCTTGCTTTCCTTTTGTCTGGATTCAGTAAACAGGCCATCTTCAAAAGAACACGGTGCTGCTGGTTCTTATTGAATAGGATAATATTGTATCAAGAAGAGCATCAAACCCTTGGATTTTGGAGTGGGCGCACCTCGAGGCAATTCCTAAAATCTTCCGCCCGTGCCTTTCCCACAGTGAGGGAGAGTTACGTGTGAGGTGGAGGTGTGTTGGGGGGCACAGGGAGAGTATAATTCCTTGCCATTTGAATATGTTGTTTAATTCAGGGATGAGGAAGAAGTGCTGATTGCAGGTAGAAGTTAGTGGTGGGGTTACCCAAGGTGCATCAGTGCTGTTCCAGTCTAACTCCACTGTCTCTCCACATCCTTCCATCTATCCTTCGTCCTTTTTTCTCAATGTTCCAATGTTTTTTTTTCCCCAGACATGCATCCCGTCTGACCACTTGATTTCAGCGCTGTTCTAAATTTAACCCACCTGGTCTTCTGAGTGAGTTGGCCCGTGCTTTAACCCTCCCTAACCACACTCAATCCATAACGCTGCTTCATGTATTTTATAATGCGTTCCACAGACACACAGAACTGACCCTGGGCAGCAGTCGAATGGCCTGTAGTAACCTCTGTCGGTGGGCGGAGTTTAGGATCCCGATCTCCAGCAGGTCCTGGTCCTCCACCACGTTACTGCCCTGAGTGAGGAACACACAAATGATGTAATCAGTAGCAGAAAGACACACAACTCATTCAAGCGTCTGGTTGTGAGGGTTCAGACGGGCTTGGCAACCAGGTCAGCATGTTCCTGAGTTATTAAATAAACACACACACTCAGACAGACGTGGCTCTTCAATATATACCATGCTGAGCCGAACCTTTAATCTGATGTGAGACCTACAGAGATCACTAATGAGACAGAGGAGACAGAGATACAGACAAACAGTGAGAGAAATACAGTTAGACAGAGACAGATAGATAGAAAGAGTGAATGAAATACAGTAGACAAAGACAGATGGATAAAAAGAGTGAAAGAAATACAGTAGACTGAGACAGATGGATAGAAAAAGTGAAAGAAATACAGTAGACAGACGGATAGAAATAGTGAAAAAAATACAGTAGACAGAGACAGATGGAAGGAAAGAGTGGAAAAAATACAGTAGACAGACGGATAGAAAGAGTGAAAGAAATACAGTAGACAGAGTGAGAGGTTATTTATACATTTATTTTCTCCAACTTCCTTTGGCAATATAAACAAATGGTTCCCATGCCAATAAAGCCCTTTGTCTCTCAATTCAGTTAAATATGAAGTGATAAAATCAGAAAGACAGAGAGACAATTGTAGATAGACCTAGATTAATAGACAGCCTCAGTGTGTTAACAGTGTTGAGGGACGTTGAGCCTCATGGTGTGTTGAGGGATGTTGAGCCTCAGTGTGTTAACGGTGTTGAGGGATGTTGAGCCTCAGTGTGGTAACGGTGTTGAGGGATGTTGAGGCTCAGTGTGTTAACAGTGTTGAGGGATGTTGAGCCTCAGTGTGTTAATGGTGTTGAGGGACGTTGAGCCTCATGGTGTGTTAATGGTGTTTGAGGGATGTTGAGCCTCAGTGTGGTAACGGTGTTGAGGGATGTTGAGCCTCCAAGTGTTAACGGTGTTGAGGGGTGTTGAGCGATGTTGAGCCTCAGTGTGGTAACGGTGTTGAGGGATGTTGAGCCTCAGTGTGGTAACGGTGTTGAGGGATGTTGAGCCTCAATGTGTTACCAGTGTTAAGGGATGTTGAGCCTCAGTGTATTAATGGTGTTGAGGGACGTTGAGCCTCATGGTGTGTTAACGGTCTTTGAGAGATGTTGAGCCTCAATGTGTTACCAGTGTTGAGGGGGTGTTGAGCCTCAGTGTGTTAAGGCCAGACACAATGTTTTGATGTCACTCCTCTTCACAGTCCTATCGACCAAACAACACAAACTGGACTCTACAGCACCCTTATTTTCTTTACTTCATCAGCAATCATAATTGTTGCAATTGATTGCTTTTCAGGCTAACTAACAGAACACAGAACACTAAGAATCTGTTGAAAGTCAGCACCCCAACAACGCCAGACCAAAGAAATGGCACATTAATAAGATGCTTAGGGCTTCTCAGACAAGACAAATCACATGCTGTTAGTCTCTGACTGGGGAAGATGTGTTTGTCTTGTTTTTCCTCTATATTTCAGTGGTCCCTTTTTTTAACACACACACACACACACACACACACACACACACACACACACACACACACACACACACACACACACACACACACACACACACACACACACACACACACACACACACACGATAAAAATAATACCCTCTGCGTTAGCAATGCAGTGTCCTCGCTTATAGTATTTCCCTTCTTGGAGGACATTGGTTTCTGAACAATGTTTCTCTATCTTTTGTTTACATATACAGACATTTCAAAAACACTTTTTGTTTTCATCTGGTTTTATTTAAAGAACAATAGTCACACCAGGAAAACCAGGTGTTAAATCAACCAGATGTTAAGCTATTAAAAGGTAATAGAAATGTGGAGGATTTGACAAATACTTGTTGTATACATGTAAAACTAATAAAGTATAAAATAAAATTTCTATCAATGAGCACACAATTCAATGCTGTGATCCATTTTTTAATAATATTCTTATCACTGTGTGTTATACGCAACATTAATACAGTATGACAAAAAATAATATACTTTATTCAATGTGCTTTTCATTGACCGCAAAATGATGTCCACTTCACCGTGTCAATTCAATCAAACGATTGATAGGTTTATTACGAGCTTTAGTTCAGGCTTTCCTTTAAAGGCAGAAATTGAAACATGTAGACATCACAGCTTACACCGCGCTCCGTAGCGATACTGACAACACATTGGTATTCAGTTACAGTACTGAAACCCATTATCCACACCAACAAGCTCCCATCCACCAGCTGAAATCACTGTCTTATCCCTCATTCTGCTTTATCTTTCTGTCTCTCTCTTTCTCTACTTCGGTCTGCCCCTCTATCTTCCTTCCCATACACCCCCACCTGAACAACCCCGTGTCCAAGACAGCAGGGTTGTGTGGTGTGTGATTGAGGTTAATCAACAAGGTTAGGTTGCAGTCGGCACAGGGAGACAGGCTTAATATAGAGGGCTCTTTATATAGAGGACTTTACCACACACACAGGCACACGTAACCACTGTATATACACACACGGCTGCGTATATCTGAAGAGAGGGTGAACTGGGCTCTACTACACCTCCATAACACAGGCATCGGCCACCCTCCCCATACTCCATCAATCAAATCAGAAACTGATTTTATTGGCTGGATAAGGTGAATTGACACACCCCATCACAGGGTTTTAGACGTACAGTAACAGGGGGACAGAGAAAGTAGCTTAAGATGCAACTAAACTGTCTATTAATAATAATATTCTACATAATAATAATCAGCCTTCCATTTGCTAGAGGACCCGTTTCCAGTTGTACAAACATACAGTAGGCCATACATTGGCAGGCATGGTGGCCTAGTGGATAGCATTGTGGCCTCAAAGCAAGAAGGTTCTGGGTTCTAAACCCAGGTCGTCCCGGGTCTTTCTGTGTGGAGTTTGCATGTCCTCCCCGTGTCTGTGTGGGTTTTCTCAGGGTGCTCCGGTTTCCCCCACCATCAAAAACATGCAGGTTAGGTTCTCTAGTTAGTGCCCCTGATGAAAGCACTGGCTTAGATCGGGAGTTGGTCCCCGGGCGCAGTAAATGGCTGCCCAGTGCTCCTTTGAGGGATGGGTTAAATGCAGAGAATGAATTTCGCTACACGTTTGTGTATGTGACAATAAGGTACCATTTCCTTCTTACAGTGCTGTGCAAAAGTCATCTTAGGCACCTGTACAAAAAATCTATAAATGGAAGATGCTTTCTAAAATATAGAAATGAAAGTCCCCATATGTGCAACTTATACTATAAACATCAGAAAACGGTGAAAAACGATTGACAGTTCAAGTTCACCGATTGATTCCTGCCACTGATTCCAGGTGATAACCCAAGTCCATGTTAAAACCACAGTCCACCAGACCCTGTGTCTGGGACCGAGATCACATTTGGGGTAAAAAGGTACAGTTGGGCATTGTGTTCAAATTTAAATTACATTTACTTGAGATAATAGTTGGAGATATTAACTGTAAGGGCTAGGTTAACCTGAGGTAAAGGTTAGGTTATTGAGTTTGTGGTTAGGATTAGGGTGAGTTTTAGGGCTAGGGAACAGGGATTTCTCAGTGTGTGTTTGTAGTGCTCAGTTACGTTTGTCTTTTGATACCAGCAGGATTTAGTTGAGTGGTAAAGGGCAAGGAGTAAGAATCTTATTCAGCACATTAACTTTACATGCAACTCAAATGGGATTCTTGCCCCCACTATAGCATCGCTGTTTTCCCATTAAATTCTGCCGTCTACTTTATCTCCTGAAATTGATTTGACCCTAGAGGTTCTTTGAAAAGCAGGAAGAAAACCCATTGTTGTGAAACAGCTGGATAAAACTAGCACTGCCGCTTTCTAGTGTTTTCTTTTTCAGCCAGTTATGCAAATCAAATCAATAATTTCCATCGGTCGACCAACATCTCCTATAAATACGGAGCGCTGTGTGCCGCATCAAAGTTTCAGCGGCAAAGAAGAAGAAGCTCAAACAGTTTCACGTGCCACTCGGCAGCTCAAACCAAACAGACACAGAAGATGAAA
The DNA here is from genome assembly GCA_016801145.1 of Umbra pygmaea. Lineage (NCBI taxonomy): Eukaryota > Metazoa > Chordata > Actinopteri > Esociformes > Umbridae > Umbra > Umbra pygmaea. The sequence goes on from JACXGM010012695.1 coordinate 22,730, forward strand.
TTACTTCCTAGCTAGGAAGTGGAACGTTCTAGCGTCTGTGCCAGAGAGTGAGATAGAAGCTAACAATAAGGAACTTCTAACAAACACAGCTCTTAAAAGAGACTCAAAAGAATATTCAGCACCAGTTTATTCAATATTAATTATATCTAAAGGCCTTTCAGATGAAGGGATGAGATTGTGGATTCATTTAAATAATCAAATGAGGCAAGACAGGCAACGAGGGGACAATTCCCATGTCTCATTGAGAATCTGCTTGAGAACTTCAGTAATTTTTGATTTGGGGCACGCAGGCACAAAGTTGCGTAACACTAGCGGCTAGAGAAAGATAATATTTACAAAAGACATTCTCCTCTTTGCTGATTTCTTGCCTGTACTAGCAGAATTGAATGTGACACCTGACCCTGATTTGGGGGCCTATAGCCCAGTGCCCACGTCCCAACCCAGGTACACAACCAGACATAACTCAGAACTCCGGCATCAGAAACAACTGGCGAGGGAAAACAATGAATATCACTAACAACAGCAAAACCAAGCAGATAATATATCGAAAATAACCTTTACCTCAGAGCACTGCAGTTATACGGAGACACAGAGGAAGAGAAAGAGAGGTACTGAAGGCACAGTTCAGATAACATTTTGACTCAGTATCCCACATTTTTGACCTGCAAGTTCAGCCTTTCATCATGTTCCTACCCTAGTGTTATTTCTGCACTGCCACTTTGAATTCCGATGAATCTACCTCAGACTATATTTCTCCACTGACTGCATAGTATATTGCCACACCACTGTTCTTACCAAATACTGTATCTACCTCCATATGATGATATTTGTTACACTACCAAATTCGTATTGTTTGATCTGAAGACCTGCACACTGTATTCCTGTTTTTATTATTTTTACTCTGTATACTTCTTTGTCTTGTAATTTATGTGTAACTGTAAGACTTCTGCACCTCTTATCTTGGCCAGGTTGCCAGCGACACACACACACACACACACACACACACACACACAC
>JACXGM010012696.1:6079-23842 GCA_016801145.1 Umbra pygmaea
TTGGAGACACTCATCATTGACCGGCAGTTGTTCAGCTACATCTGTCAGTGGTTGGGCTTCAACTACATAACAGAACAGGTATAAGATGGAATATGGTGGAAAAATATTTTAGTTGAGATGGCTGTTTTGGAACTATTTAACAAAATTAGTTGTGGTCAGAAGTGCAGTTTTTCTGTCAAGCTCGTTTAAGATGGCTAGCGTTTTAATACAAATGTCAAGATGAAATAATGTGATTTATAATTCTCTGGTAATGTGCACTGTCTGTGTTTATTTTTCTGAATATAATTCTGTTGTTTATCCATTAACAGCACCATGATAGAGCAGGTCAAGGTCACGGAGTTGCTTAGTATCCACATTACAGATGACCCATCTTGTTCTATCGACACCACCAACAGAACCAGGCCAAGAAAGCCCAAAAACTTGTTTCGGGCACTGGAATCCCAGGGTGTACAGTTCTGTTATCTTTTTCTTGGATATTATACTGTATATTTTACATACAGATTACAAGAGTTTGTTCTCTTTCATAGTAGCTTCTAAGGCTAGGATACATCTCAATAAAGCTCATCTGCATCGATCTTCCTCTCACATACATATACAAACCGTGTTAGACAGACTGACCTCTATAATAAAGAATTTGAAAATAATATTCATTTGATACAAACCTTCACTGTTATTAGCTGCCTTTTCTCACTTGCATGCTCTTTACATGTGTTCTTTGTTGGTGAAGAGCATGTAACATTCTCTGTGAAATCAAAAATTAGCCGGCACGTCTTGGACGTCTTCTGAGTTTACTTTAAGTGCCAATATGGCTTTTAAAGCTACTGTACTGTCTATGGTTTGCAGCTTCACCCATAGGTGTGTACATTGCACAGACTTTACCCAACCTGTCTGGGAAAAGGGGGTTACACAGGGCTTTTTACACTTGAAGATAAGTGGATACAACACCTCATTTTTACCTCAGTATTACTAGCATGAGCCGTTTGATACTTATAAGATATATTGCATACATTGTGTGTTGTACATTTTCTTGATGGGTTAGAATCAGGGTTCAAAATTAGCACCATTTACCAGCCAAATGTTGGTAAAATATGCAGGTAGTTGGTAGATTTGCTTCAGTCACCAGCCAAAAAAACAGTTATAGTTATCTATTGAGTGGCTGGTAAAATTTGAACATTCACTAGCTGTTTGGCTGGTAGATGAAAAAGTAAATTTTGAACCCTAGAATAGAAAGACAAAACTCTACATCTCACCACTGAAATTGAGGCTAGCCCATCGTAATCTGCTGTACAAAATTTTAATGCACACTCCTTTTTTTATTATTAAAGCAGTTTAATTCTCAAGAACGCAGCTTCCTGGCCATCACAAGGATTCATTTGGCTCCGCTCATAATTTCGAGGTCCGGCCCACCGCCTATTGGCCGCTGCAAGCCCCATTGCGTGGATGAAGGCACGGAACAACTTCCGGGGCACGGAACTATCGCTTAAAATCTCTTTAGCCAATGGGGATGCACCCCTGTAAGGCCCACCCCCGCGAGAGGTTTGTGCCAGAAATCGCTTTTGGCTAAGCCACACCCTAGAACAGGGGCGGACTGGCCATCTGGCATACCGGGCACTTTCCCGGTGGGCCGACGCACATTTTGGGCCGACATAACTGCCAACTACAATTATTATTTCTTTTACTTTTTTTTGTCCGGCCCATGAACCAGCCAATAAGGCATAGACCCACGGCCCAATGTTTTTTAAATTTAAACTGGGCTGCTGGCCCAAAACACTTTAGTCAACAATATCATATATAGGCTAGTTCTTTTGACATGTAGCTCAGCGGCCCATTGATTCAGGTTCTAGCAGGGGCCAAACACGTTTGATTGGCAACACTATCTTTTTTCGGCAACACAAACTCTGATTTCTCTTTTCAGAATAATAGCGCTTGTTTTGATTCATTTCAATAATCATTGTGAAGTCATTACAAAGCTAGTGAATTGTAACACAATGCAATTGTATTATGTGTAAAGAAACAAAGAAAAAAGCAAAAAAACATTTAACATTTTATCAATTACAAATTTTCATTGAAAACAGTAACAAATACATTGTACACAGAAATTGATTGTCAGTTTCTCATGTGAAAACATGATTGCATTTGAAAAACCCAATATCTATGTAATGAATCAACAACGATTATTGTAATGAATTACGAGCGCTATTATTCTGAAAGGACAAATCAGAGTTTGTGTTGCTGACATAAAATAGTGTTGCCAGGCGAACGTGTTTGCCTCCCTGCTAGAACTGCGCCTGCATTGGTTGTTTTCTTAATTGACACTGAACTGGCCCAATCATAACTTTAAACAGCATTTTCTTTGGGATTTCTGCCTGCAGGGTTGCAAGATTTGGCGGTTTCCCGCCCAATTGGGTGGTTTTGCAATCTGTTTTGTGGGCAAGAAAAGGGTTTGGGTGGGTGGATAAAAATTGGGCTGGTTCAGTATCAGTTCGGCAGGTTTTTGTAGCTGAAACACCGGCACATCAGATCTTTCTTCCTGCGACCCTCTGTACAGCAGGCAGTCTCAATCACTCACTCACACACACACCCACTACAGCTCTGGCTGACGTTCCCCCTAAACCCACAACAGACACTCCCAAAACCTTCAGCTCACGTCACACGCCAGCGCCACCCGCACCTCAAACACACTAATGTTGCCTCCGCAGGTTTTTCAAATCAACCTGGCCATTGACACGTTTTGGCTTGATGTGGAATCATTTAAAGATGCTGGAGAAAACCACTGTTTCCAGGATTTCAATTTTGGTGCTCTAAAATTGCTCACCCTCCCCATTTCCAACGATCCAGTTGAAAGAGCATTTTCTCAAGTGACACTGCTGAAAGATGACCTATGAAACAGGATGGGCTTACCCTTTCTCTCAATGTTGATGCACGTGCGCACAGGTCTTGCCATAATGGCTTGACATCAGCTACATTCCATCTGCCCAGACAGTTGTTGAGAAAATTTGAATCTAGTATATAATCGAACATGTGTGTTAATAAAAATATTCTTAATAACAATTGCTCAAAGCTATCTTCATGAAAACTCACCCTCCTAACTGTCTTACAGGGAATAACCTAGCTCAGGAAGTTTGACCTGTGAGTTTTTGTGAATAACATGTTATTCAGAATGATTTTATCAACACACCATTGTTTATGTTATTGTGTTCATTAAATGATTCTAAACAACAATTATGCAAAGTGATTCTGGTCAAATCTCCAGGCCCAACTGCCTGTATTAGACCTAATTGTTGTAAATCACAGGTGTCAAACTCAAGTTTGCTATTATATTTGGTAGAGATGTGTAGAGATGACCCACCATGCATGAACATTCTGCTTCTGCAAAGAGTGCACTGACACCCCTGTTCTAAATAATATGTTCAACGCGATTTTCATGAAAAAGCTAGGCTTAACTGTCTGTCACAGGGAAGAGCTTAACTCCTTGGTATTAATTGTTCTAAATCACCGGTGTCAATTTCAAGTTTGCCTTTAACCTATACTTTTCTGATTTTAAAATTTATTCAACACCACTTTGTTTGGTAAACAGTGATCATCGGATCATCCTTTCTCTTGTCAGTTTATAAACTGCTACTTTTATCAATCAATGATCAATATTTACTATCCCTCTCTGTTTCTCTCTCTCTCTTCGTCACACACACACAGAGACAAAATGTCCTCTCCTGATTTTTTTTAAGGATTTATCTAAGGAGTTCACCTGCATGCTTTTTGATTGGTTAAGTTTACAATTTATTCAACACCAATTTTTTGATATACAGTATTTAATGTGTCAATTCCCACTGATTCTTGCATACTCATTACATGGCATTAGTAGTTTTAAGGAGTATGAGTTGGTATACATATTCAGGGGAGCGCAAGAACAGGTGGTATTTGTGATCTTGTGGTGGGCCGGTCTGGGCCAAAATGCCAGGGCCGATTTTTGGTCCCAGTCCACCCCTGCCCTAGAATGTAGATTGACCAATCACAGCACAGCCAAGATCGAGCTCCCACAGAGGTCAGACACTTTTTCACAGCCCTCCATTGACTTTAACACAGGCGTCTCAAATTTTTGGTCTCGGCAGGCTATTACCGTTGTAGTTTTATCAAAAATATGGTTAAACGTTGTGCCTGGGGCATTTTTAACACAGATACGCGCTTCCAAGAGAGTTTGGAGGGGGCTGTCCGTTTATTTCCCTTCCCAAAATCAAAGTCAAATCCTGACATGTCAGCTAACGTTAACATTACCTAGCATACCGGTTGTTGATACGGTAGCACACGCTGCTAATAAATACAACGTTATACTCGTGTAGTCTGTTTGCTTTGTAAAACTTATAGAAGTGAATAGAGAACTACCCAGCTTTGCATGAACTGTGTTGTTCCTTGATATTGTTAGTCCCAGCCTTTGTCTCGATTAGTAGGATATGCGGTGCTGGGGGTTCATTTTTTGACTGTGACCGGTACTGTATGCTTTTACCTCTATTTGGATGCCTTGTGGTTCATTGCGTTTCGTATGTCTTGAATATAGCCTTCGAACGCAAATTACAGCCCCTTTTGCCTACTTCTATCGGAAACTTTGTTTGCTGCTTCATAAAAGTTTGATAAAATTTCAGCAGGAAGAGCTGTCACAGCATAAGCCATGTTGATACCAAACCAGAGCCCAGATGAAGTTGTCGGACGTAACAACAGTAACTAAGGGGGGTGGGGCTTAGCCAAAGGTGAATTGCAATCAAAAAGTTTGGAAGTGTAAACGAGAAAGCTGGGAGCGAAACTGCAAACGTGATAGAGAGAGCAAAAGACTGATCATTGTGAAAGAAGTAGTAGGAACTGTAAACAAAATTACAAGTTATCAAACAAATAAAAGACCAATAGTTTACAGCTACAAAAATGTTTTCTTTGCAAGTTTAAAGTTTTGCTTTTGAGATGAATTTTGTTTTGATTGAGTTAGTAATTTTTGTTTGATATTCAAAAAGTTTTGTTTGATATTATTGGCACAAATCTCATTCCATATCAGGCGTGTATGTTTAAACTGTTCCAAAAAATGTGTAAAATGAAGGGAGTTGACTAGCTCTCATATCTAGCAATATATATAGTATAATGTTAATCCACTTTTGTTGATAAATATATGAATGAAAAACAAATCATAATTCACATTGTTCTATATCTAGGTGGAGAAAGTAGCTTCAGTAGTAACTGCTGTAGTGTTTAGATGACGATCTTACCAAAATGTCGTCCTACTGAGTAGTAATATTATCCCGAAATAATATGACTCCCACTATATTAGTCTACATTTATAAACGGAATAACTGCATATAAAACGTTTTACACGAAGACCTCCATTGCAAACATGAATAATGACAGATATATGCTTGTCGTTTTGACATTGCTGCTTCACGGCAGACAACAATACATAACAGGGTTACAACCAAGTTTACGAGCTAACGTAATTACAAAGCTAACGTTTGATGTCTAGCTGTATACAACCGACTGAGGTACACCAACAACCTCAGACAATTTAACACATGACGCTTCCTTTACGTGTGTGTCACTGTATATTAACAGGGATTAAACACATTGTACATCTGGAAATCCAGACACTTAAAATATTAGCTAATTGTCTGTCGATCAGTGCTGGTCGCAGATATTGATTGTATGGAACTTTTCAAATGTAGGATGCAGATAGGAGGAATGCAGACAATGTTGGTCACTCAACCCAGACTACTGAAATTCGTCTCAAATTTGCATAAAATAGGATTTGATCCTATCTTTCGGCGCTGTTCACGGCAGCTTCATATCGCCAGGTATCCCACACTGCCCTGTGCGCAGTGTCACGTGACCAAATTGAAAATGAATGGGATGCAAAATTTTGCTAGGCGAAATTCATCTTTGAAATGCCTACTGGACAGGGCCGGTCCGGCGTCTCAGTACAGACATTGTAATTTATTGCCCTGGCCACATCTGCAGTCCTCATGCCTCCTTTCAACATGCAACGTTCATGCAGGGACCCTCTGGATCTTTATTTGGTGTTTTTAGGAGTAGAAAAATCTCTTTAGTTTCCTCAGTTTTACATGTAAACATGTTGTTTAGAATTACAAACAGTATACTGACATTTTAATCTACACATTATTCAAACCAATTCTTGCTTTGGGCACAAGGCTATGGCCAGCCCTGAATGTTTATGTACTATGGGTTTGTTAACACTATAGCTGGCTGAGTGTTAGATTGTGAGTGTGAACTATACTGTAGTCAAAGGAGTAAAAGGATACAATTAAGATGCACTTATGAAGTTAAAGCATTAGTAATTAATATATTTCCTTTTCTCCCCTGTAGCAATAGTCTGAGTTAAGAACGGAGAAATGCTTAATAAATGCGTATAGAGGATTGATTAGTATAGATGTTGTTGATATTTCCTATCTAACTATCTGACCTCATAATGATCATTTATCCGTGTGTGTAAACAGCTACGGAAAGAAATACTAGAGCGACCCAGGAAACTAAAGCGTTGTCCGCAAGTCAGACCAGGTGCATAGGCTACCTAGCTTGAATGTGTGCATGATAAGGGCTGAAACTTAAGAGCAGGCCGCAACAAGATAGCTTACGTTCCCATTAATGAGTCCACCGGAGATGTTCTGGGAAATGATTTAGAATGTCAGACAGAACTTAGTAAAGAGAATAATATTTAATTCCAGATAAAGGGCATCGAAGTACAACGCTTTAACCGGACACAGAATTACACAATTCAATACCAAGAATTACATGTTGTCTATAATCCTAAATATGATCTACGATCTAAGCATGTCTTATACGGTTCAGTGAGTCTATTTCTCAACATTTATTCAACACATTTACTATGGTGCGCACTGAATGTGGGCCAGGACTCGTTAAAGAGAACTCATCTGTTTAACCTTAAACAAAGGCTTATATTTCCACCGAGAGGTGACGCCCACCTATCTCCCGCTGCATACGAAATAAAGATCAGTTCACTGGCTGGAATTGGAAAACAAAGGAGTACATCAACAATTAGATTATGCATCGCCTTGGCGGCGCTATCCAGGCTGTAACGAAAGGGTTGAGTTATAACATGTGAACATGCTTCACCGTAGAAAGCTAGCATTTGTCTCTTCTAGTCGCTCTGTGGAGATAATCGTATAGCCTTGCATGTAGTAAAAACAAAAACTCCCTTTATGGGATAATCCGTCAAGCCCCAAAATGACATCATGATATACAGTATAATGTTGAGTTCTCAGCTTCTTGCTGACTCCCCATAGTGGGGGGTTTGCCCCCCCTTCCTTCCGGGTCTCACTCCGGCAATTGTCAAGAGTGTGAGAGACTGCTAGTCCTTAGACAGCTTCTATAATCAGTCCTGTGAAACATAAAAAAATCCACTACAGCTCCCTGATTTTGGACCGTGTCAGCCTGGATCTGTAGATATAGACCAAGCCAATGGAAAACCGCTGTGGTATCTCTGAGATGTTCAATGAGGACTGGAAAATCCCAGCATCTTGCAACGGTTATGGTCGTCATAATGAGGCTGGTCATAGATGTAATCCCAACAGGTGTAGGTATGGATGGTGGCCAGATGGAGGCGTTGGTCAGGACCTCTGCTGCTGGTAGTTGGTGTCCTGTGGCGGTATGTTTCACCTCTGCCACAGCTTCTGTAAGCGACCATGTGCTTCCCAGCTAGAATATGTCTTCCCCCCGCATGGGTGCAATGTCAGGTGTCCATGAGAGAGTGGTGTTAGCAGGAAATGTTGATTGCCCATAGTAGAGCCCATTTTGCAAATAACCATTCATTTTTAACATTTTGATAGCATTTAGCAAGGACATGTGATGAATGTACTAGTGTTAGCCTTGTGCCGTTAAAGTTAATTGATGGTAAGATATTACTTGTGTAAATAACATACTTGCAGTTTCATGACAACAATGTTTTGTGGTTACAAACATGTGAGTCTCATTACCGAAAACCAGCCAGTGAAGTGATCCCGTATGATTACCTGGTCCTTAATGACCAGGCCTATATGATAAATTGTGGAGAAGTTGGGGAGACGCCTGCTCGAGGAAAACACAAAGAAAAATTACATAGAACACCAAATACAGTTACACATTTTTCTGGAATTATACAATCATCACAGTGGACTACCGTTCTTCATGGTCAATTCTGTATATTGTCAACCTGGACCCATGATTCTAGATTCAAGGGAAGCAACAAAATCATTGACAGCATGTCATGGGGAGACCCAATAACTCTTGCAGTGAACACCGTCTGTGCATACATTTTACAATCCAAAAATTGTGTTCTGCTGTGCGTGTCAGACTAAATACCATTTTGGCTACATTTAAACAGAGTTTCCCGTTGTGACGTCTCCGTCCCTGCCTTGCCGTTTTCACCGTTCTGCTTCACCTAAATATTAGGTCTAGGGAGTTCTAGCCCTCTCTATGTTATGTTCCCTGTTTGTAGCAGTCAGGGACTCTACCTTTCTCTATGGCACTTCAGCATTACGCACACAGGTGCACCTGCTTTTGTTAATAAGGACATGAGTATCTGTTGCTGAGTATTTAAGCTCTGTGTTTCTGTTAAACCCTTGCTGTATATTGACTGTCGTGGTCAAGCCTGTGTTGCTACCTAGTTTCCTGTTCATTTATTCCTGCCTCTGTTTTGGACAAATAAACGCCATGACTGCACCTGCCTCCTCTCCCTTCCTGGACCGTTATAGAATATACAGCCTTTCCATGGAGGCAGCAGGTAACGGAGGTTTGAAAGAAGCGTTGGAAGAATGCGACCGGGTGCTACAGCAGCACCATAATCAGTTGGGCAATTTGGAAGTGGCAATGGAAGAGGTCCTCCAGCGTCTCCGGCGGATGGATTCGTCTGCGACGCCAACCCCTCCCGCTGCTTCGCCTATGTCTGCGTCTTCTCCTCCCGTGAGACCCGCGGGGCATGTGGATATCGCCCTCCCGGAGCGCTATGACGGCCATCCTGAGCGGTGCCAGGGATTCATTCTACAGTGTGACCTGTACTTCACACACAGGACCGGAGCAGTGGCGGATCGGGCCAAGATAGCCACCGTTATTTCCCTACTCACAGGGAGAGCCCTGGAATGGGCGACGGCCCTATGGGAGAGGGCGGACGAGATGACGGCAGTGTACAACACGTTCATGGACCACTTTCGGGCCGTTTTCGATCATCCGCCTTTGGGGAGAGAGAGCGGGGACAGGTTGCTCCATATTCGCCAGGGCAACCGCACTACTGCGGAATATGCCCTTGAGTTCCGCACCCTGGCGGCTGCCAGTGGGTGGAACGAGGCTGCCCTTCTCTCCCTGTTTCGTGAGGGTCTCAACGAGGAGGTGAAGATCGAACTGGCTTGTCGAGACGAGGAGGCCGACCTGGACCGGCTCATTAAGATGGCGGTGAGGTTGGATCACCTCCTCCGGGCACAAAGGAGGACCCCAGGACGCACTGCTTCTGCTCCGGTGAGGATGGAGAGGGAGGAGGCCATGGAGGTGGACTCCACCCGTATCACTCCGGCGGAGAGGAGTCGCCGTCTTCGGTTGGGTCTTTGTCTCTACTGCGGGGAGGAGGGGCACACCCTTGGCCACTGCCACAACATCAGGGGTCCACCACGCCGACAAGAGAGGGGGCAAACCCCCCACACCAAGGTAGGGCTGCTCATGTCCAGTATAGCCATTTCCCATACTGTTTTCACCTTGCCTGTGACTCTGAGTGATTACCATGCTATTAGTCCCCTGTTAGCCTTGTTAGACACTGGAGCCACGGGTAACTTCATTGACGAGGGCATGGTGAGAGCCTGGCGCATACCCACGAAAGACCTTGAGGCTCCTATTCCGGTGTTGGCGGTGGATGGTAGGCCCGTGGGAGGAGGTAAGATTACGCACGCAATCGCTCCGTTGGGTCTGTCTATCGGAGAGTGTCACACAGAACGCATACGGTTCCTTGTCATTTCTTCCCCTTCTCACCCTATTGTTTTGGGTATGCCCTGGTTGATTGCGCACGATCCCAAGATAGCCTGGAGAGAGAGAAGGATCCTTCAGTGGTCCCCGGAATGCATGACGAAATGTTGTTCTTTTCCTATGTGTACCACCTCCATAGAGAGCCCTGCTCCTGTTCGCGACCTGTCTACCGTTGTGCCAACGGAGTATCTGGATATGAGGGAGGTTTTTTCTGAGACCAAGGCTGCCCAGCTCCCGCCTCACCGGCCTTGGGACTGTGCTATAGACCTGCTCCCAGGTGCGCCACTACCCCGCAGTCGCATCTACCCGCTGTCCATCTCCGAGACTGAGGCCATGGAGAAATACATGGAGGAGAGCCTCGCACAGGGACACATTAGACCTTCCACCTCCCCTGTTTCGTCCAGCGTGTTCTTCGTCAAGAAGAGGGATGGTGGCCTGCGACGGTGTGTGGAGTACCGGACCCTAAACGGCAGCACCATAAAGTACAGGTACCCTCTTCCCATCATCCACACCACTGTTGAACAGATGACCGGTGCTAAACACTTCACTAAACTTGACCTACGGAGCGCATATAATCTCATCCGGATTAGAGATGGTGACGAGTGGAAGACAGCTTTTAGTACAACCTCGGGCCATTATGAATACCTGGTGATGCCATACGGCCTCACCAATGCGCCGTCCGTCTTCCAGGCCTTCATCAACGAGATCTTCCGGGACCTGCTGGGACGGTATGTAGCAGTGTACATAGACGACATTCTGGTCTATTCCCCCACCTACGAGCTGCACATACAACACGTTCGGGAGGTTTTATGTCGACTGCGCCTACATAGCTTGTATGCCAAAGCTGAGAAGTGTTTATTCCACCAATCTTCTGTCTCTTTCCTGGGATACAGGATCTCTGATACGGGCCTTGAGATGGAGGTGGACAAGGTGGAGGCGGTCAAGTCGTGGCCCATTCCGACCTCGGTGAAGGTGCTCCAGCGATTCCTTGGCTTCACCAATTATTACCGGCGATTCATTCGCTCCTTTGGGTCCATCGCTGCGCCCCTGACCTCCTTGCTACGTGGGGTACCTCGCCGGCTGGCCTGGAACGACGCAGCAGAGACCGCCTTCACCTCCCTGAAGACCAGGTTCACGACGGCCCCCGTCTTGAAGCACCCCGACCCTGACCTTCCGTTCGTGGTGGAGGTGGATGCCTCCGAGGCGGGGGTGGGTGCGGTTTTGTCGCAACGCCAGGGGTGCCCGGCGAAACTCTACCCATGCGCTTTCTTCTCGAAGAAGTTCAGCCCGGCCGAGCGCAACTACGATGTGGGGGACAAAGAGCTCCTAGCTGTGGTGGAGGCGCTGAAGCAGTGGAGACACTGGCTCGAGGGGGCGAGACATCCGTTCCTGGTCTGGACCGACCATCGCAACCTGGAGTACCTGAAGGCGGCCAGGAGGCTTAACTCCCGACAGGCTAGGTGGGCCCTGTTTCTCACTCGATTCGATTTCACAATCACCTACCGACCCGGCTCCAAGAACGCTAAGGCAGATGCCCTGTCGCGCATGTACGACGCTGACCCCAAGACCACGGAGGAGGTTTCCATCATCCCCTCTACACGCGTTGTCGCGCCCATCTTCTGGGGAATGGATGAGGAGATCCGTCGGGGACAGAGAACACACCCTCCACCTTCTACCTGTCCCCATGGCCTTCTGTATGTTCCCCCCGACTACAGGGACCGTCTGCTGATTTGGGCACACACTCTCCCAACGGCTGGGCACACTGGCATTCGGCGCACTCTGGATGCCATCCGGCCCAAGTACTGGTGGCCTCAGATGGCGCATGACGTGAAATGGTACGTTGCCTCCTGTTCTACGTGCGCGCAGTGCACCAGCCCCCGACACCTGCCGTACGGTAAGCTGCATCCCTTACCCATTCCACAACGTCCTTGGTCCCATCTGTCTGTTGACTTTCTCACCGATCTGCCTGTCTCAAAGGGAAACACCACTATCCTAGTCATTGTTGACCGCTTTTCCAAATCATGTAAATTGATACCTTTCCCTGGGTTGCCCACAGCGCTCCAGACAGCGGAGGCGTTGTTCACCTTTGTGTTCGGCAGTTATGGGATCCCTGAGGACATCGTGATGGATCGGGGACCTCAATTCACCTCGAGGGTTTGGAGGTCTTTCATGCAGTGGCTGGGCGTAGCGGTGAGTCTTACCTCGGGGTACCACCCCCAATCGAACGGTCAGGCTGAACCAGGAGATTGGGAGGTTCCTTCGATCGTATTGCCGGGACTCGCCGGGGGACTGGGCGGACATCCTGCCATGGGCTGAATTTGCCCAGAACTCCTTGCGACATGCCTCAACTAACCTGACCCCCTTCCAGTGTGTCCTAGGGTTTCAACCCCCTCTCGCCCCTTGGCATCCCAGCACCTCGCAGATACCGGCGGTGGACGACTGGTTCCGGAGGGCGGAGGCTTTGTGGATGGCGGCCCACACCCGACTGCAACGCGCGGTGCGTCGCCAGGAAACCCAGGCGGACAGGCGGCGTAGTGAGGGTCCTGTGTTCCGGCCGGGCGATCGGGTTTGGGTATCCACCCGTGACATGTCCCTCTCTGTTCCGTGCCGCAAACTCTCACCTCGTTTCATCGGGCCTTTTCCGGTGCTCGACCGGCTCAACGAGGTCAGTTATAAGCTTCGATTGCCTGCACACATGCGTATCTCACCGACCTTCCATGTCTCCCTCCTCAGGCTGGTGGTCCAGGGTCCTTTGGGAAGTGAGGTCCCGGGTGATGCTCCTCCTCCTTCTCCTCTCCGTATCGAGGGTGAGGACGTCTACGCCGTGAGCTCGCTGCTGGACTCCCGGCGGCGTCAAGGTCGCCTGGAATATCTCGTCCACTGGGAGGGTTACGGCCCGGAGGAGAGGAGCTGGGTTCTGGCACAGGACATCCTCGACCCGTCCCTGTGTCGGGACTTTCACCGCCGTCGCCCTGACCGTCCCGCTCCTCGTTCCCGGGAGCGCCCTCGTTCTATCCCTTCCTCTTCCGCGGCTGGAGCCGCGTCTCGGGGGGGGGCTCTGTGACGTCTCCGTCCCTGCCTTGCCGTTTTCACCGTTCTGCTTCACCTGAATTTTAGGTCTAGGGAGTTCTAGCCCTCTCTATGTTATGTTCACTGTTTGTAGCAGTCAGGGACTCTACCTTTCTCTATGGCACTTCAGCATTACGCACACAGGTGCACCTGCTTTTGTTAATGAGGACATGAGTATCTGTTGCTGAGTATTTAAGCTCTGTGTTTCTGTTAAACCCTTGCTGTATATTGACTATCATGGTCAAGCCTGTGTTGCTACCTAGTTTCCTGTTCATTTATTCCTGCCTCTGTTTTGGACAAATAAACTCTGTGACTGCACCTGCCTCCTCTCCCTTCCTGGACCGTTATACCCGTGTCTTTCCTGACAGATATAATGGTGTCATTTGTATGTGTTAGAGGCTGGGAACCCGTAGCTCCTTGGATAGTCAGTTTGAGCCGCGCAACATTAATGTTAATTAATCTATAGTTGTTATAAAATGATTTCTTAGCCCGAGAGGCCACTAACATCCGAATTTAGGCCACGAATTGTGAGTGAATGGACAGCTATTCTGTCCTGGTGATCTGAAGTCAGGTCCTCCGTGTGTGTCTCTAAGCCCAGAGTCTGTTCTGTCATTACTGCTGCAATGAGCCTTGAATGCTGACAGGACGTTGGAGTGGTTGTATGACACATGGACCATAACTAAATATGCATTAATGTAGTGGGGTCTTGTTAATGTCTCTATTAACCCGACCCCTGTTAGGGACAAGATATGGTTTTTGTCACTGTGTTGGTCTGTGGTACTCGCATGTAGTGAAGTTAAAATACCTATAACGTGGATCATCTTTGCGTGTATCCAGTGTGTGGTTTAGAGTCACATAACCCAACACAGTACATACCTGCCCTGTGTTCTGCCCAGATGGAAACATTTGGGTCTGAAAATTCACCAGTAGGGACAATTAGTTTGTGCAAAGCCATGACAAAGTAATGATGTGTTCTATTGTGTGGAGCAACCAACATGTTTGCAGCATGTTGGTGGCCACAATCAGAACTGTTGTGTTGTAACACATTTGAGTAATGCCACTAATAATAATAATGGAATAGGGATTGTTAAATGAGTGTGTCTGGGTAAACCAGTGTTGGAACCAGAAATTTTAGATGTATGTGAATGGATGCTGGGAATAGCATCCATTTTGTGGGTATGGGATAAACCATCCCTTGACTATGCTTGGCTGGGAGATGAGTGGATCCTCAATTTCCCAGCCAGCATCTCGTGTGTGTGGCCCCCCATTAACGGCTAGGTGTCCACGATGGACAATTGCCAAATCTGGTGTGGGCCGTATCCTCAGAGATCCCGAAAGACTGGAAAACAGCTGCAATCATCCCTCTTTTCAAAGGGGGGGGGACACCCTCAACCCTAACTGCTACAGACCCATATCCATCCTGCCCTGTCTCTCTAAAGTCTTCGAAAGCCAGATTAACAATCAGATTGTCAAACATTTAGAATCCAACAGCACACTCTCTGCTATGCAGTCAGGTTTCCGAGCTGGCCATGGCTGCACCTCTGCCACACTCAAGGTCTTAAACGATATCACAAATGCCATTGATAAAAGACACTACTGTGCCGCTGTTTTCATTGACCTAGCCAAGGCGTTCGATTCAGTCAATCATCACATCCTTATTGGTAGACTCCGCAGCCTTGGCTTTTCCAATAACTGCCTCGACTGGTTCACCAACTACTTCTCTGACAGGGTTCAACATGTAAAATCTGAGGGTCTGTTGTCTGGACCTATGGATGTCTCTATGGGGGTGCCACAGGGTTCGATTCTTGGGCCGACACTTTTTTCTGTGTATATTAATGATGTCACTCGTGGTGCTGGTGACTCTCAGATCCGCCTCTATGCGGATGACACCATTCTATACACATCCGGCCCTTCATTGGACTCTGTATTAACTAACCTCCAAAAGAGCTTCGACTCCATTCAACACGCCTTCCATAACCTTCAACTGCTCTTAAATCCCACCAAAACTAAATGCATGCTTTTCAACCGCACACTTCCCATACCCGCCAACCTGACAAGCATCTCCACTCTGAATGGGTCCAAACTGGAATACGTGGACACCTACAAATACCTAGGTGTCTGGTTAGATTGTTCACTCTCATTCCAGCTTCACATTAACACACTCCAATCTAAAATAAAATCTAGAATTGGCTTCTTATTCAGAAACAAGGCCTCCTTCACCTATGCTGCCAAAAAGACCCTGGTAAAAATGTCCATCCTTCCAATCCTTGATTTCGGGGATGTCATTTCAGAACTGCCTCTACCTCCCTACTTAGAAAGCTAGACGTAGTCTATAATAGTGCCATCCAATTTGTTACCAATGCCCTATTCAACACCCACCACTGTGACCTATATGGACTAGTGGGCTGGCCCTCATTACACACTCGGCGCCTGACCCACTGGTATCACCTTATTTACAAAACAATCCTAAGGAAAACCCCTCCTTACCTAAACTCACTCCTCACCATTGCCTCACCCTCCCGTAACCTGCGCTCGTCCAGGTACATCTCCGTGATCAATCCTAAAGCCCACACCTCTTTTGGCCGAAATGCATTCCAGTTCGCCGCAGCTAACGATTGGAACGAGCTACAGAAGACTCTAAAACTCAAGGTGCACTACCACAGGTGCACTACCTTTCCCTATCTGATCCATTACCGTGGCACTCTGCCAAATAAACACCTGTGTATATACTGACTTGAAAAGTATTTATTTTAAATATATTATTTCTCAACTGTTATTTGCACTGCTACCATTTGCACAGTACATTTTCATACTAATGTTAACTTATTACATTGTATTTGCCTGCTATGTACACTAATTCGATCTACGTCTAAACCTAAGATTTCTTGGCACTAATTGTACATGTACTTACAGCTACCTCATTCAATTTCGATTGTATTTCGATTGTATTTCGACTGTACTTTTTATTTTTTGTCTTTATTGTACCCTTTGTGTAATACTTGTGTATTTGTATTAATGTGTAACTCTGTCTGTACTTGCACCTTTTTGCCTTATCTTGGCCAGGTCGCCGTTTTAAATGAGAAATTGTTCTCACCGTGCCCACCTGGTTAAATAAAGGTTAAATAAAAAAATAAAAAAATAGGTCCTGAATAGTTTTAAGGACGGCTATTTTTGCAGGTTTTTTGCTTTTAACAATACTGACCCATCCCCCCATGGCCTGCGGGGATCGGAGGAGCCCTGCTGGGTTGTCTGTGTCAGTTTGCTCGCTTTTAGTCCATGCTGCGTTGCACGCATTTGTAATTAAGTCTTCCATTGACTCGGACTGGCTATTGTTACCTGAGTGTTTACTTTCTGCAGCCTTTTGTTTGATGGCTACTGTCTGTATACCTAACGTATCGCAGCAGCTCTCTAAAGCGGTCACATATTTTCGACTCTGCATCAATGTAGTCTTTTCCTCCTTTATTTTGTCTTGCCATGCCTGGTTTTGTTGTCCCAAATCTCGCTTATCTAAGTCAAAAGCATTCACTTTAACCTGTAAGCGTTCCACCTATTCAAGTTTACTGCGGTGATCGTCCATCAATTTCTTAATACTTCCTTTATATTTCGTCAGGGCTGAGATGTTTCTGAACATTAAATAGCCAAGCGCCGAGTGTAACTTTTTGTATATTTTCCAATCACTTAATTTCAATCTGTCCGATGCGTACCAATTAAGTATGCTTTCGTTTGAAGTGATTAGATCCAAACCACGTGCTTATAACATCGTGAGTGTAGGGTTAACCTTATTTTCCCAAGCTTGTAGAAAGAGAACGATTTGTGGGTCCTCTGACCCTATGCATGCTTTGTTCAACCCAGACATTGCAATGTACGTTTTATCTTAAAAAATGAGTAGTTTAGCAACAACATACAGTGGTTTCTATATGTAAATACAAGCAAACATTTCTTTGATCCCGCAGAACAGTTTTAAGTTTACTCAACCGTGCTGCAGAATCCTCAGCGTTCGAATTGATCCCTGGAAAAACACAACCTGTTTGTTTGGCAGATTTGTCCAGTTATCCCTTTTGAAATAAATCCATGATCTGATGTTCTGCATGCACACTGATCGAAAAACTGTTCAGCTTAGCCAGATTTCCTCACACGGGGGCACCATTTTGTAGTTAAAGGAGTGAAAGGATACAATTAAGATGCACTTATGAAGTTAAAGCATTAATAATTAATATATTTCATTTTCTCCCCTGTTGCAATAGTCTGAGTTAAGAACGGAGAAATGCTTAATAAATGCGTATAGAGGATTGATAGTATAGATGTTGTTGATATTTCCTATCTAACTATCTGACCTCATAATGATCATTTATCCGTGTGTGTAAACAGCTACGGAAAGAAATACTAGAGAAACCCGGGAAACTAAAGCGTTGCCCGCTAGTCAGACACAGTGCATAGGCTACCTGTGCGCAATAAGGGCTGAAACTTAAGAGCAGGCCGCAACAAGATAGCTTACGTTCCCATTAAAGGTACAATATGTAATATCAATCAAAACAATAACAAAATACATACTTTGCATTGAAAGAAAACATCACTATACATATATTATATATATTTCTTAGTTGTGTACTTACATTATCCTAAATGTTTCCACCAACTTTCAAATCCAGAGAAATTTGTAATTTAATTTGAAGACACAGGACGTTTCTTTTTGTCGCCCGT
>JACXGM010012697.1:0-17700 GCA_016801145.1 Umbra pygmaea
GTTTTTTGGGATAAATATTTAATAAAACATAAAATTCAATGACCCAGGATGTTGGATTTCATTCATCCATGTTGTAGCCATGGGTCTGCTGAGTCCAGAACCATAAGGCACTTCACTGTAGGTCAAAGTATGACCTTTCTAGAGGCTAAAAAGTCAACTATATGCCAGGCGGACCTAAAACCTTTTAGACCTTGAAGGGATACCGGAGGGACCAGATGGACAATTATCTACAGAGAAAGTACACTAGACAAGTTGTTTTACTTTGGTGCGATTATTTGATTTATTGAGCAAATTGTGTTTGTTTCGACTGGTCGAGACTGTTTTGCCAAGATGGCGCCTGTATAGCGTACGGTCTTTTAAACTATATTTGTTATAAACTGTCTGTACACTTACAAGTTCTGAATTCTTCGGTTTGCATGTAGCGACCCTCATTATGCTACCATGTAAGTGTGAAGCTATTTGGAGTGTTATAAAATAGCAATTTATTTTTACTTTAATTTTGCCCTCACAACTAGCATTGTAAGGTAATTATCAGTTCGCAATAAAACTGGCCGTATCGATTAGCATGTCAACATATCCCTAAGAAAGGTCGACTCGTTACCCATGTCTTACTGACACCTAGGTTCATTTTGCACCGGAGTTGTCCTTTAAACAAGACATGATGACGATGCTAATTAGGGATCATGATGATAATGTTGACGAAGATGCTTCTGTATAAATACTGTTGACATTTAAATCACCATTCAGCTGATATGAGGAAGGACTCAAAGCTGATTTGGTAGAAATCTTGTTTTTAAAGTAACAGTGCTGTAATAGTGCTGTGTGGAAGACTTGCTTCCGTGAATGATGTTGCAGTTTAGCTCAATCATCCATTATTGTACAACAATATGTATGCATTATTCATTTTTATTTAATTATCTTTATTTTTATATTTTTATATCGTTTACTCTATCAGTGGCCATGTCTTTGATAATGTTTCTTATCAAGGTGTAAGCATGTATATACAGTGAACACCATAATTCATCGGATTCAGGCTGAAATGCAGACAGTCATATTTAATTTGAGGGTATATTCACATTTAATATTCATACATATCTTAGGAACCATTCATAGATATCTTCCCTGGTGATGCTCTGCCAGGCTTGAACTGCAGCCATCTTTAATGCAAATGTTCCTGGCAATCATGAGGCTCAGAAATGAAAATCAATCAGGAACATTGCAAAAACCCTGGGCATGCCCAAGTCAACAGTTTGGTTCATCATTAATAAGAATAAAACAACCGGTGAACTCAATAATGCCAAAAGACCCGGTACACAGAGGAAGACCCATGTAGTGGATGACCGGAGAATTACCTCTATGGTTAAGAAACCCTCCTGACAACAGCCCAAAAGATCAATAACATACTCTTGGATGCAGGTGTAGATTTGTCCAAATCTACCATATGTACTGTAGAAAACTACACCAGGCAAGATTACAGTTTGCTAAAAAGCACCTAAAAGAGCCCCAAAAGTTCTGGAAAAAAGGTCTTATGGACAGATGAGACAAAGGTTCAGATGTAACAGATTGTTGGAGAGAGGAAAGTATGGAGAAAAAAGAAGAAATGCCCATAATCCAAAGCATACCACCTCAAGCGTCAAACATGGTGGAGCGGGTGTTATGGCTTGGGCCTGTATGGCAGCCAGTGGAACAGACACACTTAATTAATTATGGAACTGCAGACAGAAGTAGAACAATGATTTCTGAAGTCTACAAAAATATTTTAACTGCTCAAATAAAACCTAATGCCCCTCATTGAATGGCACTTTATCATGCAATAAGACAATGACCCTAAACAATACTGCTAGAGCAATGAAGCGGGTTTTGATGGGCAAAAAGTGGAAAATCCTTGACAGTCAATCACCAAATCTCATTCCAATTGCACATGCATTTTACATGCTGAAGAGGAAACTGAAGGAAAAAAGTACCAGAAGCAAGCAGTAACTGTGAAGCATCGTAGATTTTAAGCAGTAATTGCATGCAAAGGATATGCAACCAAATATTAACAAATAGTTTATTCTACCTTATGTTAAACTGTCTAATGTTTTTGGTGTTTGAAAATGGGGGGACCATGTACAAAATGTGCTTTCATTTCTGAACGATTCATAAAATGTATATGAACATACCCTCAAATTAAAGCTGACAGTCTGCACTTCAAAATAATAAAAAAATGGTCACTGCCCAAGGAAAGATGGTGGTGTATAGTATATACATACACTTTCACCGGCCACTTATTAGGTATACCTATCTAGTATCGGGTAGGTCCCTCTTTAGCTTCCAAACCAGCTTGAACCCTTTGCTGCATGGCTTCAACAAGGTTCCTTAGAGAACTTGGTCCTGACTCAGTAGCATAACACAGTCCCTGCAGATTCTTTGGCCACACATTCATGCTGCAAACCTGCCATTCCACTCATCCCAAAGGTGCTCAATTGGACTGAGATCTGGGGACTGTGCAGGTCATTAAACAACTGAAGTCACTGTCATGATTGTGGAACCAGCTTGAAATGATATGTGCATTGTGGCATGGCGCATCATTCTTCTGGAGGTTTCCATTAGAAAACGGGTCGACTGTAGCGATAAAGGGCTGCACATGGTCACACTCAAATTATAATTAAGCCAAGAAAACATACCCTACACCATTGCCCCAGCCCCAGGCTGTACTGTCGACACAAGGCAGGATAGATCTATTGATTCATGTGGTTTTTGCAAAATTCTGACTCTACAATTCATCAGAATAGACAATGTATTCCAATCTTAAGCCATCCGGTTTCGGTGATCACATCTTCTTCCTGTTCTTAGGTGACTGGAAGAGGACTCTGTCTTGAGCCCATCTGAGATGCCCATCAGCATACCACTGTAAAGAGAGGTTAATGCTAATACCTGTTTTTTTTGTTGACAAGTCTGGCCACTCACCTCGAAGCCTCTATCAGTAACATGTTATTTTCACCCTCGAAATTGCTGCTTTGTTTTATAAAACCATTTTCTTTATAATCCAGAGAATGTGGTACGTAATCCCAGGAGGTCAGCTGTTTGTTAGATGCTAGAAGCATCAAGTTTGGCACCAACAATAACTTTTTTTGTTTTGCCAATTCTAACATTTAATTGAACAGTAACTAAATGCCTTGATGGATGTTTGCCTGCTTTTTATACAAAGCAATGGGCACAATACAGTTTTTTTAAGACCAATCCATTTTTTGTGAAAATGGAGGTGTACAAAACATAGTGGCCGATGACTGTATATGTATATTGCTTTTTTATTTCATGGTATGTATATATATTAGATGCAGATTCTGGGGGGGGGGGGGGTAAAAGTGTTTTAAGTGTGTCGGTACGTGTGTGTGTGCATGCGTACGTGTGTGTTTATGAGTGTGTGTGTAAGTGTTTGTGTGTGTGTTTGCTTGATATGTCACTTGATAATGCTGCTCCTCACTGGAGAGGCTGGCATATAAAAGGTCTAGTCAAAGAAAAACAAAACGTATGGTTGTGATGATGGGTAAAATAGACTAGTAAAATGGCTGACTGAACAGCCTTTAAGTAACCACGCATACTTGGAGTTGTTTTTGTTTTATTATCTGATATTTTACAGGATTTATGTAACCCTGTAGAGAGAGATTTTTACAATAATGATAAAACAAAGAGGATGTGCATTTTTTATTACAGTTCAGTAATGTCACAGGTAGACATCACTGGTATGATTCTAACATGACAAAACTGACTGGCTAATCAAGGCTTACAGTAGATCACATTATATTTCAATACATTACAGTAGAGGAAACTTAGGGACAATGACCTAACTGACATGGTACATATCCTCTGAGGTCTTCTCCCTGCAAAACGTACCCTCAAATGACTACGCGTTTGCACATTTTAAGTGTTAGGCGGTTTTAAAATGACCCATATCCAAGCAGCCAATTTATATAAGCAACTAATTTCAACTTTTGTCTTGCATTGTATGAATTATATATGTATTATGCAAATGCAAATATCTGTAGGGTCCTGTAGAGCGCCTGTTGTAAACGACAATGATCAGACCACTCACTTGATTTGTGAGGACCCAAATTGGTGTTTCTGTAGTTATTGGTAAAACACTAAATCTTCACAACATGTTTTTGAATACATTAATTTATGCAGTTGTTTTTTAGAAGTATTTTTTTACTGTGATCCTTGCCCTAGGCACAGGGTTATTAGCGCTGTGTCTTTTTCTTTTTCTTTTTATGATTAATATTGTAAAATGAATATTGTAGGAACATGTACTGTATGCACAAAAAGTTGCTCTGAATAAGATTACCTGTTTAATGAAAAAAGATTATTTTTTAAATGTACCAACATGTACAGTAAATGTTATGAATGATCCAAATATGAATGTCCTAGTTTGGTCTCTGAGCAGGAACATCGAAGATATCCCAAAAACATCTAATGAGGAATGTGACGATTAAAGAAATCCCTCCAGAGAAATGTTAATATGTATTGGCTTTCAGGACATCTAGACAAAACCATTGGAGAATATGAGTTCCCCAGAAATATCTAAATTATTTAGTTCCTTATTCCTTATATTTCAGTTCTAATTCTATAGTTCTAGGTCTTAAGTTATAACCCTCAAAACACAGGCCCAATCTATAGACACCAGAGATAAAGAATGAAAGTGCCAAGATCGCATAGAACAAATCTATGTTTTGGGGAATTTGGGTTTCTGAAGGTGAAGTGGGATTAAAAACTGGAAGTGCTGATTTATGTATTTAAAACTGTAAGTTGTTTTTCTCTACTTACACCATTCTCATTATATTTTCTCATTTAACCCCCCCTCCCCCGTCAGTTTCATGGATTGTCTTCTCTGTTCTTATCATTTTTTACTCTTGTGTACTTTTATTGTCTCTCTCTCTGTTTTTCTTTCAGAAAAAGTTGAAACATTGTTTCTGTAATGTCTGCTTTATTTCCAGCTAGTTGTTTTCTCTAATTACTGAAGTCAAGACATTGACAAATCTGCCATAGGAATGAGGTAGACCCTCTGCACCAACCATCACACATTTTAAAGAAGGATCCATTATGTATGAAGGATCATTCTTAATGAGAGCATCTTGTTCTCCCGGACAGCTAGGCTGGTATTATCACACAATACACACACGCATGTTTGTTTCTCTATCCTTGTGGGGTCCAGAAACCTGATTTGTCATGTTTCCTATCCCCTAAACCAGTGGTCTTCAACCCTTCCATGGAGGGCCTAGTGTATTCTGGTTTTTGGTCTTTCCCTTTAATTAGAGCATAATTAGGACCTAGACTGCCAGGTGAGGGGAGATACTAACCAATTAGTGAGCTACTCCATCAGGCTTGTACAAGGTAAAAGCGAAAACCTGCATACACTAGTGAGTCTGCACTTGAAATTCCAAAAGGTCCAGAATTCAAAGCAAACTTAGTGCCCTCACCATAGTGAGTAGTTTTCATTGTTTTGGAAGCAGGGCTGCTATAAATTTTCTAACTTCATCTACACAACTGCCAAAAGACAAGTTCTCTTTCACACCAACATTGACATCCCACGTAGCCTACTGTTGACTGTTAGATCATGCAAACTGGCTACATCCAGTTTGAGTGACCGCTTTTGCCCAAGACAACTAGTTAGCCATTTACCGCATCCTGTAATGATACAATTGGTCACTTAGTCAACCGAGAGCTATACCACCTATCTAGCACCAAATGGTACAGATTGAGCAATAATTTGTCACCAATGTTTTCATTTTATGTTGGAATTATTACACAATAAGCATAAACACAAGACATATACTAGCTGTTCAGCTAGCTAGTTAGCAATCTAACCATGACAAACTGCCAGCTCACTAATTCATTATATTACATGTGACGCTATATACTGTCGTTTTGGGCAGCAAGACAGGAATAAAAAGTCCAGAGACATGAGTGGTTGCAGAACATATAATTATGGTGTTATCAACTGACAGAATCAAGAACAAATCGCAAGCCCCACTTGGCTCAAGGAAGACTAGCGCCTACTAGCGTGCTTTTGAGCACGTTGCATGACTGTCAACGGCAGATCCTCCGTCTCCAATACAAAAATCCTCTTTCTCTCTGGCATTTTATCTCCCTTTTAGCGTCCTCTGCCTTCAGGAATCTCCTTCATCTCTCTCTTAGCCCTTCTGATGTTCTCACTCACGCGTAATGACTCTCCTTGGGTCATCTTCATTTGTCCTCCGCCATCTAATCTCTCTTTGCCCCTCCCTGCCTTCTTTCACATAAGGTTTACTAATTCATTATATTATGGACGCGACAACAACAACATATGCAATGAAAATGTACTGGAGGTGGATAGGATTTAGAAACCATAACTATGTGTTGGAAACAAACCAGTAGCTTATCTAATCAGGCTGTGTTGTGTAGATGTGGATAATGAAAGGCATCACCGAATGTGCAGTGCAAAAACAACAAATCTGAACAAGCTTAAAGGACAACTCCAGCTCAAAATGAACCTAGGGGTAAATAACACATTGGTACAGAGTCAACCGTTCTCTGGGATATGTTTTCATGCTAATCGAATGTGCCCTGTATTAGTGCAAACAGAGAATTACCTTATAATGCTAGTTGTGAGGGCATGGATGAAGTAAAAAAAAATTGCTATTATAGACCACTAACAAGGCTCAAAATAGCACCACACTTCGACGGTAGCATAATGAGGGTCCCTGCATGCAAACCGAAGCATTGAGAACTTTGTAAGTGTACAGACAGTTTATTAGAAATATAGTTTAAACATCAGTACTGTTCGTGTATACAGCCAGGCGCCATCTTCGGAGAACAAACTCGACCAGTCGAACCACAAATGCACGTGAGCTGAACTGTGACTTGGAATCTTCCATGGCAAGAGGTTTTGTGGTCATTCATGCAGATCAATGAGCAAGACTTACAGCTGGCAATGCAAACTAAAATCAAACACAATTTGCTTACAGTTCAGCTCATGTAGCACAGAGTTTGTGTTTTGACTGGTCGAGTCTGTTTTCCGAAGATGGCGCCTGGTTGTATACACGAACGGTAATGTCATTTAAACTATATTTCTAATAAACTGTCTGTACACTTACAAAATTCTCAATGCTACAGTTTGTATATAGGGACCCTCATTATGCTACTGTGGAAGTGTTCTGCTATTTTGAGCCTTGTTAGTGGTATACAATAGCGATTTATTTTTACTTCATTCATGCCCACACAACTAGCGTTATAAAGTAATTATCAGTTTGCTCTAAAACTTGGCACTTTCGATTAGCATGAAAACATATCCCAGAGAATGGTAGACTCAGTACCAATGTGTTATTAACCCCTAGGTTCATTTTGCACCGGAGATGTCCTTTAATTATCTTCTATTTATCATTTTACATATATTTGTCTTATTTTAAGAATTATTTACTTATTATTTTAGACTATTGACCTTGTTTTTGTCTTAAGGAATCTTACTGAGTTCAATTATCTCAGTGCACTCACAGATAATTTGGCTTAATATTATATTCCATATTCCATATTCATTTAGGTACTTATTGTCTTGTTTTTGGAGTTGTGTTTTTGCAGTGTGCATCAGTCGGTCTGGAGCTATATTACCTTGCAATTATCATACAATATGCAGGAATGCATATAGGCTAGCTAGCCAGCTATTAGCTAACAGCATTAGCTAGCTTACCCAGACTGGTGTGCAGTGGAACCAGCATCCGTAATCATGTACGCACCGTGAATACATTGATATTTTTATGATTTTGTTCCTTGTTTTTTATATATATCTTGAAAATAAAACTGTGACAACATTAAATTCTGTCTTTGGATTCTTTTGTAATTTACGAATGTGCGTGAGATGCATTTTTGCCTGCATCTACTCAATTATGTTGCCTAAGTAGCAAACAAACACTCAAGCCGTTGACAGTTTAAGGCTGATTGGTGATTGATGTGAACTTTTTGGTGATTATAATCATTACTGATATTGGCAAGGTTGAATTTAGTTTATCAGTATTTTATGTTCAAATATGTAGTCTAGAAATGAGCAAACAAAAACATTTTAACGTTTTTCAGGCTTATGAAAATAGAAAGCAAACTATCCTAAGCAGATTCTGCCGAGATAAGCATCAATGTTGAGTCTGATAACGTTAGTGCTACATTAATGTTACGACAGAAGCTAGCAGCCAACTAAATGTCCATGATCCATCTGCTTTCAAAGTAATGAAACCCAGGAGGAATCTTCCAATGTTTTCCAGGCCCAAAAGGCTGATGTTTTGTCATAGCAGCTGAAATCAATGGTATGTGCAACTTCAGCACCTCAAGATGGCAGTGTAAAGGCTGACAAATTCAAAATTGCATCTGATTCTGTCACACTATAAGCATTACAGTTCAGATTTGGTTTGGTTTTGCTGTTGCATATTGTTGTTACTAGCTAGCTTTAGGATTAACTGTTCACATGATGATGAGGGAATCCGTTGCTTTTCCACTTAATGCAGACTTTTATTGTACATTTCTTTGGGCAATATAAAACAAAACATGAATCAATCTCTCTTGATTGCAAACTCGCTCGTTGAGTACACTGCGTATTTATACATACTAGTGCAGTGCCAATGCAAAATCTGTTAACAAACGATTGTTTGAATTGTTAAAATTAACTGCATTAATAACCAAGCCAAACAGTGCTGTCAGAGTAAGTATGAAGTCGAA
Organism: Umbra pygmaea; assembly: GCA_016801145.1. Taxonomy (NCBI): domain Eukaryota; kingdom Metazoa; phylum Chordata; class Actinopteri; order Esociformes; family Umbridae; genus Umbra; species Umbra pygmaea. The sequence goes on from JACXGM010012697.1 coordinate 8,719, forward strand.
CCGTGACAGCAGTAGTAATGAAAGCACTGTTTGGCTTGGTTATTAATGCAGTTAATTTTAACATGATGTAATTGTCTGAGGTGTATTTCACATTTTCGCTGCCAAAGCTAGCGGAGTTTAGCTCTTTTTCTCTGATCCTGCGCTGTGCTCACTCACCCTACAGTCACATGAGTGACAAAAGACAGCGAGAAGCACTCGCTTGGTGGGCGTTTCTGTATCAATAGTAGCATGCTGTTGCCTAGAATCCGCAAGAGGTCTTTCCACTTCAGAGGTATTGCCAAGTCACAAGAACAATGTTTTTAGATTGTTAAAGTATTTATTTCTCAATAGGGGTAACAAAATATATGAGATAAAATGCCAAACATATCAGATATATACAGAAATACAATGTCCTGAAGCGTTTCCACCATCTTGAATTATTTTTTTTGACTCAAGCAACCAACTTATATGCATCGCATCGCTCAGCATTTGCATAAAATAGACTTCTTGTATATTTTGGCCCAGCCTTGCTCATGGCAGCAACAAGCTCATCTTTTGTCTCTGGCAAACAACCATTCCCGTTAAAAATGAATGGCAGCCTGTCGCTTTGTTGCTGTCTCTTGTTGCAAATGTGACTGATTGTTTCTGTCCACTAGGCATTTTAAAGACGAATTTTGCCTAGCGAAATTTCACCTCCCATTAATTTTCAATTGGGTCACGTGACAGTGCGCACAGGGCAGTGTGAGGTACCTGGCGATGCGAAGCTGCGGTGAGAAGCGCCGAAAGATAGGATCAATCCTATTTTATGCAAATTTCTGATGAATTTCGCTAGTCAGGATTGGGCGACAGCCAATCTGAAATGTTGTTTCCTCCTGTCTGCATCATCCGTTTGAAAAGTTATCATACAATCGTTATCTACAAACAAAACTGACAGAAAATTAATAATTAAGGTGTCTGGATTTCCAGACGTACAATGTGTTAAAATACGGTGACACACGTAAAGAAAGCGTCATGTGTAAAATTGTCTGAGGTTGTTGGTGTGGGTTGTATGTCTCTACACAGCTGGTAGACATTGAACGCTAGCTTTGTAATTAGGTTGCTAGCTCGTGAACTTGGCTGTAGCCCTGTGTTTTCGTCTGCCATGAAGCAGCAATGTCAACACGACAAGAATCTTCCTGTCATTATTCATGTTTGCAATGGAGATCTTTGCGTAAATCATTTTATATTTATTCCCTTCATAAATGTAGACTATAGCTGGAAGTCATATTATTTTGGGATAATATTACTCAGTAGGACAACATTTCATTTGGTGTAACATCATCGTCTAAACGTACAACAGCTACTACTGAAACTACTTTCTCCACTTAGATATAGAACGATGTGAATTATGATCAATTTGTTCGTTTTTCATTCATGTAGGCCTAATTATCAACAAAAGTTGATTGACATCATACTATATTGCTAGATATGAGAGCTAGTCAGCTCCCTGCATTTTACACATTTTACACAAGCAACAGTGAAGAGCGAACAAAGCTTTGGCAGGCGAAATTCCAAATGGCAAGTGGACAGGGCCCGTAAAGGGTCAGTGTGCCGTGTGAGAGGGGGAGTGGCCAGTGGCTAGAGCGGCAAAAGCTAATGTGTGCTTCTTTTACCGATTTGTATTTAACAGTTTTTGTATTTCTAAACCAAACAACGTTAAACTTGGCACTGCACTTACTGGTGCCCGTAGCAAGACAAAGTTCAAATCCATTGGACTAACGGTTCAAGAAATATGCGCATAACACACATACAGACGTTCCTGCAATTTATAGATAGATTGTGCTGTTCTTGTGTATACTATGAAATTGAATCCTGCCGGCGCCCATGCTGTTGTCAACTGTAGAAACAATAAGCTGCTCCATCCGGGGTCATAGGTCAGGTTGTAAGGGGTCATAGGTCAGGTTGTAAGACATCAACAACAACATATGAAATGACAATTACAGGAACACAGCAGAAATGTACTGGCAGTGGACATCCATTCAAAATGGTATGTTTTTTAAACAAGTACATTGGCTGGCTGACAAAGCATAGTAGCTTACCTAGACAGTTGAATACTACAACAAATATCTCCCAGGGTACACTTGATAGTGCAATTGGTTTACTAATTCATTATATTACAGACGCGACGTCCACACAACAACAACCTTGTCAATGGCATTTACAGGAACACAGCAAAAATGTACTGGAAGTTGATATTCATTAGAAACTGTATGTTTTGTATACAAGTTATTAAAGTAATGTGACTGGCTGACAATTCACATAAGTTTACCTAGAGTGTTGAATGTGACGACAATGAATCTCTCTCGGGTTGTAGTTAGCTAGATGCATCGGGAGCTAGCCAGCTAGCTTGTTAGGGTACACTTGACTGTAAAATCGGCTTAATAATTTGGACGTCACGTCAACACAAAAACAACACATGTAAACACAGATTATGAGAACAAAGCAAACATGTACTGGAGACGGATATCCATTAGAAACAGCATTAGCTACCCGAATCAGACAGCTGTGTTTGGTCATAGTGGAAAGGAAATCGCTGTGCTGTATACTTTTATATTTGCATGCGAAATTTTAAATCTAGCTCTCTCTAGCCAAGCATTTGGATGAAACATACTGTATCTCATTGTCCTACAAATATCTGGGAGATGCAGCAAGCACCTCAAGATTGCTGTGTTGTGGTGTGACCCTTTAATCTGACTCTAACCCAAATTTCCGTTATTTTTAAGTAATCTTCTTGTCAAAACTTTAGCACTAAGGCCTACTGTGTATCTAACGTCAACAAAAAGCTCTTGTATGCAATTGAGCAAATGTTAATGCAAGAAATTATCAACACAAACTTTGGGTCATATATAGAGCTTATACATAAGAAGAATCATATTCTTTTATTTCAACACAATACATTTGCAGTCACAAAACATTGTATTAAGTAGTCTGATATATTCAAAAGCGTACTGTTCATTTGAACATTATTTTCACCCCTACAATCATTTTTTCTTGAAGCCTCTCCTAAAGTGGATAACAGTACTGACCCTCTTCCTGTAAAGTCTGACCAGATTGGTGCACTCTTCCACACGGAGCAGTCCAGAGACTCAGTTGGGCTTTGTAAAAAATAAATTTTGCTTCCCTACAACCATTTGTGTTGATTTTATGTATTTGTGGGGTCTTTTTGAAAGGTCCACTTATCACCAAGACTCAATCTTCTGGCAGATGCATGTTTTGGGCTAAAAACCCTGGTACTTAATAGAATACATTATGCCATCTTAACAGGAACCCCTGGACCACAAGAAGCAAAACACCCCCAGAGAATCACTGATCCACCACTATGTTTTATTGTGGGTATCAGTTGCTTTTCCTTGTATGCAGTCCCATTTTGTCACAAAACATGGCAACACTGAAAAAAGAATTGAGTATCGGTCCATGCGTTATTTTGAGTTGAGACAACCCTAATTCTGTAGCTTATAACCATTTGACATAATTTTTTAGGTTAATGCAATGATTAATTTTTTCAGTGAACGCTGTGCATGGCCTAAATGCATATGGTGTCATCTGACCAAAACATGAGTTGACACAGTGCAATTTGTGTGTTGGGCTTCTTTTACTACCCACCGATACGGTGACCATACATCCTCTTTTTCCCAGACATGTCCTCTTTTTGGATCTAAAAAAATTTGTCCGGTCAGGATTTCTAAATCGTCCAAAATGTCTGGGATTTGGCTTTTGCTTTCTACAGTCGCCATTCATTGTGTGCGTTCTTGTTTTTTTTATTTCTATGACCTTTCTCTTTAGGTTCGCCTTCTCACACGCCACCATTGGTCGTTCATGTAGGCCTACGCAAAAATTGATCAAATTGCATCTCAATCATTACCCTCACCATGGCAACAGCCAAGAGACAGAGCAGCAGCTTGCTTGTCAACAGTGGCACATGGCTCCAGAACAGTAAAAATGGCCAAACGCATTTCACAGACGATTTACAGACAATTTACAGAGAAAAAACCTGTGTTTTCGTCTTGGTTGGGATCCGCTTGAAGCAGAAGGCATGACCTGCAAAGCTGGCCATGAAAAGAAACGGTGTCATGTAAAAGGTGTTAAAAGCTAAACTATTTTTTTATTTGTTTGTTGTTATTCTATTGTTGAATGGAAAGGATGGATTACTTTATGTATTAAGTTCAATAACATAGTTGCATGGTTGTTAGCGCATTTGTATTTTCCACCCACTGCAGGGTCTGTCTGCCTCCCGCTCCCACTGTCCTCTTTTTAAAAAAAACGAAGATATAGTCACCATACGTTTACGCATTCTTTTCAAATAACTTGTTGAAATTGACGGGCATCGAACAGTTGATTTTGAGACTTGAGACACCAAGATATAACTAGACTGTGCACTGCTTTTCCTCCCCCAACTCTCTCACATTTCCGTTATTGCCCTGATTGTGCTTACTGCTATTTTCAACCGTTTATGCGTTTTCTTTATATCAATTACCTGATCTGTGTAGGTCAACAACCATATGTTTCCTTTCAGCTGAACGCCCTTTGTTTTTACCCGTGCTGATGGATGACAAAACGTATTTTACATGCCTGCGCCCAGTCCTCCATGAAATGTTACAGATCAAACCAAGATGTGCAGAGATATACCAAGGAAAAATCCACCCGAAAATAATCAAATACCTGCTAGTCAACTTACTGAATGACTAATATCCATTCTATTGTAAAGGTGTTAACCACAGTAAAAAAGTAACAACCGTGACCAATGATTTGACAGGGAATGTAAAACCTATGAAATAACATGAGAAACCTGGTACCTGAAAAGCGCAGCTGAGCTCAATCAAGGTGCCAGTGAAAGGATTTCAGTCTAGACTTCCTGTTTGAAAAAACAGCATTTTACATTTTAGTAACAAATCAGATGCTCTTTCCCTATCCAGAGTGACTAAAAGTACAGGGACATAACCTAGAGCAATTAGGGCAAAGTGCCTTGCTGCGGATTACAACATTTGGCCCAATCGGGGAATCAAACCAGCAAACTTCAAATAAAAGTCTGACTCCCTATTAACCACTGAGCCATGGCCACCTACTGGTGAAGAAGACAATGTCGAAATCAGCTTTCCTGAGTTGTCTGATAGTTGCTGCAATGAGACAGCTTTAATTTGCTAATTGGATATTACAAAAGTGGGTAAAGAAATTAGGTGCAAGTATTTGTATTTTATTAAACTTGGTATTAGCAGTTGTAGACTAGCAGAGCCACTTGATTGGCAACTCACATTGAATTAGTAACAGGACAAAACACAAATTCTAGGATCCAAGAAGCTGTTAATATTGTCCTGAACAAAACAACACACAGATCACTGTTAAGCCTTACACTTTTCTTATTCTCACATCTAAAATCTTCCTCAAAATCTAGAACTTTATCCTGATCTCTGGAATTTAACTCAATGTCTAAAACCAAATCTGAATCAACCCAATCTGAAAAGTATAAATAAATTTGACACAAATACTTACCATGGCATTTCACTGAGCAGCAACCTCAGGAATGTTATTTAATGGCTATTAAAAAATAGCCCAAGCAAAGGCCTCTTGCCAAAATACCACACAACTGACCACACCCTAACTGACATACACCCTGACTGGCATACATCTTGACAGACATAAATCCTAACTGACCATACACCTTGACTGACATACACCCTGACTGACATACACCCTGACTGACATACACCCTACTTGACTATACACCCTGACTGACATACACCTTTACTGACATATAGCCTGACTGACATACACCCTGACTGACCATACACCCTGACTGACATACACCTTTACTGACATACGCCCTGACTGACATACACTCTTAACTGACCATATACCCTGACTGACTGTATACTCTGACTGACATAAGCCCTGACTGACATAAGCCCTGACTGACATAAGCCCTGACTGACATACACCCTGATTGACATACACCCTGACTGATATACACCCTGACTGAAATACACCCTGACTGACACACACCCTGACTGACACAAACCCTGACTGACATAAGCCCTGACTGACATAAGCCCTGACTGACATACACCCTGATTGACATACACCCTGACTGATATACACCCTGACTGAAATACACCCTGACTGACACACACCCTGACTGACACAAACCCTGACTGACCATACACCCTGACTGACACACACCCTGACTGACCATACACCCTGACTGACCATACACCCTGACTGACCATTCACCCTGACTGACCATACACCCTAAATTAAATACGCCCTAACTGACATACACCTGAATTGCATACACCCTGACTAACATGCACCCTAACTGACCATACACCCTAGCTGACATATACAACCTGACTGATATACACCTTGAATGACATACACCTTAACTGACTATACACCCTGACTGACATACACTTTCACTGACATACACTTTGAATGACATACACCTTAACTGACTATACACCCTGACTGACATACACTTTAACTGACATACACCTTGACTGATGTAAACCCTAATTGACCATAAACCCTAACTGACCATAAACCCTAACTGACCATACACCCTGACTGACATACACCTTTACTGACCATACACACTAACCGACATACACCCCGACTGACATACACCCTGACTGACATACACCTGACTGACAAACCAAAACAAGTCTTCTAACACTTTTTGAATTTCAAAACAAGCTTTTTGCTCAACTTAGCATGAGTGCTGAAACGGCTAATGAAGTTTTTAATTGCAAGGCAAAATATTTTGAATTAAATTTCAAAAAATCACAAGTGTACAGTTAAACTAGCAACAAAAACAAATATTACTTCCCTTTGAGTTGGTTGTTGAGACAGTGATGCAGCTTGAATACCACTTCTAAGAAGTGTGTATATATCACACTCACCTAAAGGATTATTAGGAACACCAGTTCAAATTCTCCTTAATGCAATGATCTACTCAACCAATCACATGGCAGTTGCTTCAATGCATTTAGGGGTGTGGTCCTGGTCAAGACAATCTCCTGAACTCCAAACTGAATATCAGAATGAAAAAGAAAGGTGATTTAAGCAATTTTGAGCGTGGCATGGATGTTGGTCCCAAACGGGCCGGTCTGAGTATTTCACAATCTGCTCAGTTACTGGGATTTTCACGCACAACCATTTCTAGGGTTTACAAAAGAATGGTAAAAACATCCAGCATGCGGCAGTCCTGTGGGCTAAAATGCCTTGTTGATGCTAGAGGTCAGAGGAGAATGGGCTGACTGCTTCAAGCTGATAGAAGGGCAACTTTGACTGAAATAACCACTCATTACAACTGAGGTATGCAGCAAAGCATTTTTAAAGCCACAACACGCACAACCTTGAGGCGGATGGGCTACAACAGCAGAAGACCCCACCAGGTACCACTCATCCCCACTACAAATAGGAAAAAGAGGCTACAATTTGCAAGAGCACACCAAAATTGGACAGTTGAAGACTGGAAAAATGTTGCCTGTTCTGATGAGTCTCGATTTCTGTTGAGACATTCAGATGGTAGAGGCAGAATTTGGCGTAAACAGAATGAGAACATGGATCCATCATGCCTTGTTACCACTGTGCAGGCTGGACGTGGTGGTGTGATGATGTGGGGGATGTTTCCTTGCCACACTTTAGGCCCCTTAGTGCCAATTGGGCATCGTTTAAATGCCACAGCCTACCTGAGCATTGTTTCTTACCATGTCCATCCCTTTATGGCCACTATGTACTCATCCTCTAATGGCTACTTCCAGCAGGATAATGCACCATGTCACAAAGCTCAAATCATTTCAAATTGGTTTCTTGAACATGACAATGAGTTCACTGTACCAAAAATGGCCCCCACAGTCACCAGATCTCAACCCAAAAGAGCATCTTTGGGATGTGGTGGAACGGGAGCTTCGTGCCCTGGATGTGCATCCCACAAATCTCCATCAACTGCAAGATGCTATCCTATCAAAATGGGCCAACATTTCTAAAGAATGCTTTCAGCACCTTGTTGAATCAATGCCACGTAGAATTAAGGCACTTCTGAAGGCGAAAGGGGGTCAAACACAGTGTTAGTATGGTGTTCCTAATAATTCTTTAGGTGAGTGAATATATATATATATATAAATGAATATGCAAGTGCCCAAGAAATGTCTATAGCGCCTGACCTTACCCTATTGGAATCTGAAATTAAAATATTGGTACTCTAGATCTGTTGCTTAGTTGCTGTTCTCTTTTGTTGTTTTGTACACATTCTGTCAGACTAATGTTGACCATTATAGACCTGTCAGTAACAGAAAAATAAGGATTTTCAAAAAGAGGTGAATATGCCAGGACCCACATCATAAATCCTACTTAGACTTGTTTGCCCTAGAGCAAACATAACTACACATACCTCAACATAAACATACATTCCACAGAATACTGCCCAAACAGGTAGGTGGAAATGGAGTTGCACTTCCTAACCTCTTGCCAAAATGTGTACCCGTATTAGAGACCAACATTTCCCACAGGACGTGTAGGGCTGTGACCCATTGCCACGGCTAAGATCCAACCCACGAAGCACGAACAAGATTGTAAACAACTAATATTTCAATTCTTCTTTAATCATCCTTGTCGTTCATACTTCAACTGTTTGCACATCTTAACATCACTGTGCACAGCTTAAAACACTTGAAATATTGAAACAAGTTTGTACAGTACATGTACATCTTTACTTAAATGTATTTGTTCTTTCTTTAAAAAGAATGATGTAATTATTCTCATTCAATTGTAATTTGATTTGTTGACATTGTCAGTTGATGCAAATCAAACGTTTGCTATGCTAATAAAGCCCTTTTAATCATATTTAATTGAACATTGGATAAAGATAGAAGAGAGGACAGATAAAGAATGTGTGTGTGGTGAGGGGAAAGCTGCAGTACTCAGACATGACAGGTAATTCTCCTCCGGTTTAGGAGCAGGCAGTGTGTG